>JAVTVY010029086.1:0-122163 GCA_036873755.1 Hanleya hanleyi | reverse complement strand
GTAATCCAAGATGGCCACCATTAGTCATCTTGGATTTCAGCAGATGGATTTTTATACTTTTCTTGTCTGACAAATAACTCTCATATAATAACTTTTGAACCGATCGACTTCAAACTTGAAGAGTGCCTTGACATCGGGGATGCCTTGACATCGGTTCCTGTATAATCCAAGATGGCCACCAGCGATCTTGGATTTCAGCAGGTTGATCTTGTCCAGACATTCACTCAAGAACGATTGAACAGATCGACTTCAAACTTGGAGAGTCCTGACATCGGTGAGAGGACTTGGGATGGCTTTTCAATTACCTACATAATCCAAGATGGCTAATGTCCGCCATCTTGAATTTAGTTACCTTTGTAATCCAAGATGGCTGCTCTCAGACATCTTGCACTGTCAGCAGTTGGATCGTTATACAGAGTTCGTACGGGTCATGGAATTTCTGGAATATCATGTAAAAAAATGTTGCCTATTCCAGGTCCTGGAAAGTCAGGGAAATAAAGAATATTAAGCTTGGGTCAGGGAAAGTCATGAAATTTTGTATTTCTTGCTCTCAATATAATGTCCATCATGTATTTGTTTGAATTTCAATTTCTAAACTTGTCAAACGAAAATCGTGGTCGAAAAGAACTTGGGGTAAATCTAGAATTCTTTGGTAATTTCATACGGTGTTTACGTTATACGAAAACCGCGGCAGAATATTGGAAACCTTTTGCCACGTGGATCATTGACGATTATTTCGAGGTTCCCGAAATTACCGTATTCAAGAACGATAACTCTTGACGTCTTCTGTAGTGAAACGGTCGCCATTTTGTTTATTCATCGAAGCGTGCAAGTGAAAAAAAAACCAGGCTAAACTAACAAAGCTTTAGGCTATGCGGGAAAGTGCCGGTTCAACGATATCTGGCTAGAGAATGAGCTGTACGACGGGTGGTTGGCGATATTTTCGATGTCTCATTTTCTTCAATAAACAGATGATTTGGAAGGACAAAGATATAAATGTTTCCCTCTGCTTGTCCCTGTCAGGGCTTCCGCGTAATAGTTAGTTTATGCACAACTCCTATGTGGAGGGAGCCATTATTTGATTTCTTTAGATCTGTATGATGTGTCTCATACATTTTGACTGCAAAAAGGGAGTAGTTGAGTATTTCATTTGTGCTATGGGGAGATGTCAACAGACATTGATGCTGGTGTTTTATTCACTCACCAATCCAGAGAGACATTTCCATGTAATAAAATGACAGACGTCAGTGTTTCCAACAACATGTTAATCCAGTTTATAATCAACGAGGAATCAACTTTATGAAGCGGACGAACATAAAATATGCACCCTGATCTCATCGCTGGGTGACTGACACATAACGAGTGACGTTGTAGACAAGTCAATGTACTATACAACCCGATCATCATTGCAGGACTTGGCTTGTACATGCGAAATTTAGACGTTTAGTTTGTATGTATTTTCAATCCTTTACATCCCTGGACATTTCATCTTTACTTCGTGTTTGATGGATAATGAACCAAACGTCGGCACCACGGTACAGATTTAGCCCGGAAATATGGTCGACTGACTGCAGGCACGTGTCGCAATACTGTCGGGCTATCGTCCCTATTGCGGTAATGGAAACTTCCACTGACCCGGTGTTGTAACCCCACAAGGCTTCCCGACGAATTGAATTGGAAGAGTTCACTTTCAAAATAGGGAAGTAAGGCACAAAAGTTTTAAACATGCATATCGCTTTTCAACAACAACAACGTGAAGGCAGATTTTTCTTTCGTTTCGTAGACTCTATTTTCTTTGTATTTCATTCTTGAAACTTGCAACTCTGGCGGACAAATTCACGACCTACGCAATTTAATTATAATAACATCAACAACTACACAGGGACTGTTTGAAGTTGAAGAAAAAGAAAAACATTTACGCGACAGATGGCTGATAAAAACTTTGGGGTTGGTAGCTTGTCGATGAAGAGGGCGGGTTACGCGCAACTGACATATTTTTAAGGATGGCCCCGAGTCTTTTTAAATGAACTATGATAGAGATATCAAACATAATACACGGTTATCAATAGATCACAGTGATCAGGGTGAAGCGGTCCGCCATTTTGGATCTTCCATGAAAATAAGCGTCACATATAATTCGAACACAAGCGTTTTTCTGGAATTAGCGTGACAAATAATTTGAAAGTAGCCAATTTTTAAAGTTGCGAGTTTCATCACCGTTGTTTGTTATTGTGGGACATTTTTGATTCAATTATGTATGGCATTTGCATATTAAAATTAGGGCATGCAGACAAATAATGGCATTGACTTCGCAGGATATCCACCACCAATGAAGAATTTCAGTGTAAAAAATCTTCACATTTCTGGGAAAGTGTGCCCGAAAAGGTCATGGAATTTCCTGAAGTTGGTCATGGAAAGTCATGGAAAAGTCATGGAATTTCAGACATCCTAAGGTGTACGAACCCTGGTTATACATTTCTTGTCCGACCAACAACCTGAGAATTATTGAACTGATCAACTTTAAATATGGAGAGTCAATTGACATCATTCAGTGAGAGGACAGCTGAGATTGTATTTCAGTTACCTGCGTAATCCAAGATCAGCCATCTTGGATTTTAAGCACTTGGATCTTCTTCGGGCAATAACTTGAGACTGATTGGACTGATCGGCTTCAAATTTGAGATTGGCTTGACATCGGTGAGACAACGGTTAGAAATGCTTCTCAGTTACCTGTATAATCCAAGATGGCCACCATCAGCCATCTTGCATTGTCAGCAGTTGGTTCTTCACACATTTCCTGTCTGACTAATAACACGAGAATGGTTCAACTGATCGACTTCAAACTTGAAGAGTGTCTTGACATCAGTGGGAGGATAGTTGGGATTGCTTTTCAGTTACCTATGTAATACAAGATAACTGCCAGCTGTCTTGGAGTTTCAGTAGTTGGATCTTGTCCGGACAAAAAAAAAATGATCGACTTGTGGGATGAATGGCTTATCAGACAGATCTCCATTTTCAAAATCATACTCTTTATCAATGATATAAGATATCACTGATCATTGAATCAAGCATTGGAAAGTGCATACAAATTTTGAAATGTATGTTATTAAGTCAGTGTGACGTCACTGGATCTAGATATGATCGAACAGACCACCATAGAATTCCATGCTGTATTTGCAGTTTACTCTGTAATAAAATCATAAAGAAATGACAAAAAATATTTTCCAAAACTGTTTTCAATGGTCTTTCATTTGATGTAAACTTTATTTGAGGGTTTACGATCACTTTAATAAAAACCATACATGTACATATTGTTAGCTAAGCCTGACATGATTTCCTGGATGTAAACTTGATATTCTGTCTCAGAATAACGAAGTCGGGAGAAAGAAAAAAAATTTAAAATAAAAAAAATGTTGTTGAGAAGCCGAGGGGTTTTGATTAGATCAATCTCATGGGGTTTTTTTCTCTCTGGGAAATGACATTATGAAATATCACGTGACTTTTTGAGAAGAATGCGACTGGAAATTAGGGTAAGTCGGCTTAAAGAACTAGATCTCCAATGAGATTGACAGAAATGTTTTTTCTGGGTGAAACTGTTGAGTAGAACTATTTTGTATGCTAAATATCTGCATATTTCAGTGAATTATGACATTTCTGAGATGTTAATATATGTTATTGACGATATGCTTATTTGGGTGTATGAATACCTATAAACTGTTCATGTGATGTGTCACCTTCCTCGAAATCAAGCAGTCACTACCACATTCATGTACTGTCTCCATTTGAAGTGCTAAATATGACTTTCATGTACACAGATAGCTGTTGAATGAAAATCAAAGCATTTAGTTCCAATTCATGGTTCTATATATGCAACATAGTGCATGTAGTTACGTTATGCCTACTGTCTTTCAAAGCAAGATTATATGCTTATGCCATAGCCTCCCCCCGCCCACGTCACTTGAGTGCTTGGAAATTCCCCATATCCCGAAGTTCACAAATTATTAACCATTCCAAACAAATTCTTGAATATGTCATCCTAGTAATCTGTACCGCTGCTCGTAGCTGCCCAGACTGTACGCTTTAGACTACTCGATAGGTTACTACTGTGATAGCTTACAAACTCACAGCTCACTGAAGTATGGAGATCCATTTCACCCCTCTATTGTCCTAAGAAATGTGAAAGTCAGGGATTCATAGAAGTCCAAAATTTTGCCACCAGATACTGAAATTTCAGTATTATTTTTACCTCAATTGAGTTTTTATCGGTTTTTGCCACCGGCGTCCTGATTGCTATTGAGTTTTTTTTGAGTTTTGTGTCGCGTACCAAAATGAAGGTCGAGGTCACAGGTCAAAGGTCACTGGCCTAAAAAAGAGGAAATCACTGAAGTGTTCGTGTCCGGTCTATATCTCTGAACGTTTTCTATCCACAGTTGTGTTTACCGCCGCCATATGTAATGGTTCTGAGAAAGAGTTTAAAGCTTAGAATAAAGTAATATAACCTCAAATTTGACATAATCATTGAACTGTCTTAATTTATTTGAACAAGAATAGAATATTCTATCACCACAAAGTCAGCCTCCTAGGGGTGCAGTCTATCGGAGATGGCTCAATTCCCATCTCCTACCGACAACTGCATCCCAATTACTAGCATTGTTTCAGTTATGAAAATATTTTTGTCAATTTAAATAATCCATATCCTTCCTAATTTGGAATGAACGAGATCTGAATTGCGATATTTAATCCCTATCAGGGGTTTTCCCTAAAATGTTGAACAGGCCTCGAAATAAGACCGCACGGGGTAATCAAAAAATTTATCCCCCGATTTTTGGTCCAGGTGATCGATTTTTTTGATCTCCTAGTAGATCAACCACGTAACCAATCGATCACCTGTTCCCTGAATCGATCACCTAAAACTAGAGATTTCATGTTGTATGAATGGATTGGTTTTTCGTAAGTGGAATTGTGCAAAATGACTCAATGTGCATGGCAATTTACTAATTCATTTCAGGAAATACATCCAAGATAAAACTTGACATTTTAAGAACGTGTTTTACTCCTTCCTGACTGTCTCTTAGCCCTACTAGAAGGGCTGACGATTTCCGAGTGCCAGGCTGTCAAGCAGTGTTGAACCTTTCAAAATGGGTTAAAAAACGGTGTCTGTTAACTCGTTGGAATTGACAAATAAAATGAAATAATGGATGGTATTTGATGCACGATACATTAATTTGAAACCCTGAACATACATTCGGAACATATTTGACATTTTACAGATTTAGAAATATTTAGGAAACGCAATTTGGCAAAAATATTGTACCGTAAAACTCAAGTTACAAGAAATTTTATCACTTATGCTTGCGACCCAAATGCTTGCGTGTTGGAAACACGAGTTGTTGCCCTTCAATTTTTTTATCTCGAAGGTGGAGAATGTGTTCCTGTAAACGATCTTGTAAACAAGGTGCGTTTTTACTCGTTTTAACGAACTTTTCTGAATAAATGACGCACGTACGTCTAAAAAAAAATTTAAACGGAGTTGTTGGTCAAATTACGAGTTTTAGCATTCACCGGAATTGAGTTTATAGCTGAGAAATTGAATATTTACTGTGTTAAACGCACACACTTCAGTTTTTTTACAGTCCGAATTGAGTTTCCTGGTGAATTTTGCCACCGAATACCGGTGGCAAAAACCGACGTGTATGAATCCCTGGAAAGTGTGAGATTTTGTGTGACACACTTCGTTCTGTTGGTATCTACTTGTCAACTCACTTGTTTTCATGTTGCATTATATAAAAAAAATGTTTTTATTGAATTGCTCTGTTGGCTGCAGAGTTTGAGATTTCCTACCAGGTAAGCCTTGTAACGGCTAGCTGTAAAACTCCAGTAAATTATACATGGGTCTGGCGGCTCATCATCCCCAACATATGTGTACAGCCATTACCTTAATAAGTGGATGGATGGCGCGGAGTAGCCGAGGGCAGCATTTATACACGATCTCTGGACAGATCAATATATTGCAGCAGCTGATGTGTTGTTCATTTTAATAGCCTTCATCAGTGACTCGCCTGCTTCATGCTTCCTCTCACCTGGCCCCTGCTCTACTTCCTGGAGACAATACCTGTTAATGATTCTCGCCAGTCATCGGGTCACTAGGTCACAGCGAGATATGGACATGTATCATTGTTGACAAAGATATAAGGATTTAGCCCTAAAGGAAATGAAGGTCATTTTGTTTCACTCTTGCTCTCGAGTCGATTTCTCTTGTTACCTGGATTTTGTCACTTCCGTCTCCAGCCTGTATCTGTTAAAGCTTACATGTAACCGCCTTCAGGTTTCCTAGCTCTGTTTTTCAGCTCTGTGACATGTCAATGTCATCTACAATAATTGCTGTGTCATCATGTGTTGATGCAAAGTTTTTGTCAAAGCTGCTTCCATATCTCGATTGACCATGTTTACTTACAACCTAATGGCCCATTATCACTGCAGTTCGTCTTTTAGGGATGACAGAAGATTCTGTTTCGTCACTTGGCCAATTGACAGATCTTTTTGTACTAATTAGCAGATTGCCATATCTGATTGGAAAACTATTGCTCATCATATGTCTTTGTCACCTCCGCCGCCACCATCTACCAAACTATAATATAGTTGTCACCATCTTTGGAATCTTTTTTGCTGTTTTTTTTTTTTATTTTCTTTTTTCACTATTCTGTGGATCAAAGTGTACAAGAACTATTCCGATGACATCAGATAATTAATAACTTATTTATTATTTAGCTTTTTTTGTAAGAAATTGTACCAAAAATTTTTTTTTATCAAAAAGTGAATTATTACTTAGAATATGATAGGCAGGCCTCAGTGACCCATGCAGGTCAAGTAGTTTCAACATCAAATCATCAAATATATTAAACCGCAGTGTTTATTTTGGATACCCTGGAAAAGAAACCACAAACATAATTGCCACAAATTTTTATTCCAAATCTCAGCAAATACATGAATTATACAATATGCTTACGAGCAGAAAAGTTAATATACTAACCATAAAATCGAGATTTGTTTTTAGGTGTAAATTCATCAATGCTTCAAATGCAATTAAGATCGTTCAAATATCCCAGAAAATGGATGAAAAGCAAGGTCTAAATAGAGCAGAATTTTGATGAAGCGACGGTAAGTACACAGATTTAGCACCAATATCTGGAATGACAAAACGTATTCGTTTTCCCACCGCATTTCCATTCGATTCCCTATCTAGAAAAGGGAAACAAACAAAGAATACATGACCAGTCGCCTTATTCTTGCATTCAATATAAAATCGGAAGAAATAAAAAGTCGGAATTACCAGGGCATGAATTTACCATAAAACTTTGCCGGACCATCGGGCTGGTATATTTCATTATACAAAGCTGAAATTCTTGAATTATAACCAGCCAGTCGGGCTGGTTAGCTAGCTTTAGAATTAAATTCAACCAGCCAAGTTCTAAATTCACCAGTCACGGGCTGCCGGGCTTGTGGCAATTTCGAGCCCTGGATACACTAATCCCTCGTATAATTTAATCACAGGAAGTGAAATTTCCAACCTTAAAATCTAGGGGTGATCAAATTTTTTAGAACAGGAAGTTGATAAAATGGTTCAAAATCATGCATATTTATAAGCAGAAGTTCATATAAGTCATTATTTCTTTGTTATTTCAATGATGTTAGAGAGTGATCAAATTTATTACAAGCTCGATTGAAATTTGTCCCCATAATTGGGGTGATTGAAGTCTGATAGGGGGATTGAATTATTAGAGGTATTACCACACATCCTCTACTTCTGAATTAATCATGTCCATTTAAAATGACCAGTGGGACCAATTGTTGGTAAGGAATAGACAAGTTCTTCTTTGGATCCGTCAACTACCAGCTGATCAAACTTTATACACTGTATGAATTAGTTCATTGTCGATTGAACTTATAAATTTTTCCAGTAAATCTAATTCTGGGATGATAATCCAAATTTTGTTGGTTGAATTCAAGTTGATGAAAATGTGCTCTTTTGGTATGTCCCTGAAATTAAGAAATGATCAAGGTGACTATACTTTCCTGGCTTATTTACCCCTAGGATTGAGGAGATCTCTCCCCAAATGCTGAGGGGCATATTGGTTTGAATCAGCCTGTCTGTCCATCCGTCCCAACTTTGTTGGCAAGATTGCACAAAAACTATTTAACATACACCATTGTACACAAATTAAATTTTCTATATCTTCTCTGCAAAATGTTTACATCTTTCATAATATATAGATAGCATGAATAGAACTGAAAGATGTTTCAACTTTCCTCTGCATTATTTAAGAAACAAAACTTGACAAAATGCTGTGATGCTGTCAAACTGTGATCAAATTATTAAGGGAATTAAAGTACATTGACTTTTTATACGCCCGCCCAAAAGGCGGTCGTATTATGTGATGGCGGTTTCCGTCCGTCTGTCCGTCTGTCCGTCCGTCCGTCCGTCCGTCTGTCCGGTTCTCGTGTCCGGTCTATATCTGGGACAGTTTCCTATCCACAGCTCCAATTTTTGGTGAGTGGCTACCCTGAGGGGAGACGATGTGTCGCGTACCAAAATGAAGGTCGAGGTCACAGGTCAAAGGTCACTGGCCTAAAAAAGAGGAAATCACTGAAGTGTTCGTGTCCGGTCTATATCTCTGAACGTTTTCTATCCACAGTTGCAATTTTTTGTGAGTGGATACGCCAGGTGGAGACGATGTGTCGCGTACCAAAATTGAGGTCGAGGTCAGAGGTCAAAGGTCACTGTTGCCAAAAATCAGGAAATGATTGATCGTTGACAGTTTTCTATCTAAAGTTCTAATTTTTGGTGAGTGGATGCCCTAGGGGGGGGGAACGATGTGTTGCATATTAAATGTAGGTCAAAGGTCAGTGTGATTGAAAAATCAGGAAATCGTTAAAAATTTCTAATTTTTTGTGAGTGGGTTCAATAGGCGGAAATGAAGTGATGCATACCAAAAATTAGGTCAAGGTCAAAGGTCACTGACCCCAAAATTAGGAAATTATTAAAAATAACATTTTTTGTGTCAGTAGATACATTAGGGG
Source organism: Hanleya hanleyi (assembly GCA_036873755.1). NCBI lineage: Eukaryota > Metazoa > Mollusca > Polyplacophora > Lepidopleurida > Hanleyidae > Hanleya > Hanleya hanleyi. The sequence continues at coordinate 113,085 of JAVTVY010029086.1, read as the reverse complement.
GACACGATGTGTCACATACCAAAATTTAGGTCAAGGTCACTGTGACCCCAAAATCGTGAAATTGTTAAAAATCATGAATTTTTGTGTCCATTGATAGATTGAGGGAAGACAATGTGTTGTGTACCAAAGTTTAGGTCAAGGTCAAAGGTCAAGGTCACTGTGACCCCAAAATCAGAAATCATTAAAAGTCACATTTACATATGCCTGTCAAAGACGAGGTCGTGTAATGCCATGTTGCGTTCTGTCCATTCATTCATTAACATTTGTCGTCCATGCGATAGCTCTAGTTTCAAGGTATGGATTGGTACCAAACTTTGAGTATACCTTACTCGCATGGCAAAATGGAGCCATACGTCATATGAGATCAATTTGTCAAAGGTCTAGGTCGCAGTCCCCCAAAACTGAATCAAGCTTAGCTGACTAAATGTGTTGGAATATTGTTGGAATATTCGAAGTTCTTTCCCCTGCATTTATATGGTATTGTCCTGTGGAGTTGTCTCCCATGTTTGAAACGCTTCATTTAGTTAAACTGTTATGAAATAAAAACCATACATTTACTAATTTAATGGGGAGAATAATCCTTTATGAACTTCACACCTGTTTATTAACTCAAGAACAAAGGTTTACTTCATCAATTTCTTCTTCCTTCATGAAAAATTCTCTCGTCTGAAAGGAATCCATTTGCAGGAAAACTACTATTTTCTTGTGTTTGACTATTGTCGATTTCAGTGAGGGATATGTGAGCTCTCAGCTCTTGCTTCAAGGTCAACTAGTTACCAAGAGTTAAGCTCATTTTAGTTTATCATTCAATATAAGATGTGATATATGTTACATTCTCATTAGCAAAATATTGTAGACCTTTCTCTGAATTGCTAGATCAATTGAAATCAAGGCTATTAAACAACCTTGAAATTTGAACCAATGTAATTCCAGATATACGGGCGTATATTGAAGCCCCTTGGGCTCTTGTTCCATTTTTGTTAACTTTGCCTGTTTTTGAAATATAATAGCAATTCTTGAAATGTTGACCTTTATCACGCCAGTATTTGTCACGTATGAACTCCCTCGCAGGATTTCCAGTTCTTGGGGATCCTATATGCAAATTTCCATGTCATTTGTCTTTTGACTGTCACTTAACCTTAATAAAAATAACACTGCACTGTTTTATTTTTGAGAACTACATTCTAATATCGCGTTAAAATTTGAACCATTATTGGATGATGTCCAAAAACATCCTGTCATTAGCTCTAAACCTCCCTCAGCTGTCTGGGCACAATAACTTAGCGTGTTCAATAAGGAAGTACATGTCAGGCTCACTGTCAACCCACACTTACCTAGCTGTTGGAAGGAAATGCAGACGGAATTGCTAGTCGGAAATGTCTGTAAATGGGTAGAAAGATACAGGTGGTAAAACTTGCTGCTTTATATAGAAAAACTTATGATATGATGTTAATTTACTCTCAACCTGTCAGATATTCCTTCAACAGGATTCATCCTCTGAGGCTATACAACAGAACATGTGTCCCCAATATGGATTAACAACCGTTGAACTACTTGAAATAAACATGAAATGCTACGAAATTGACCCCCTGTCTTCCTGTATGGTTAACACACGGAACAAAGGTATACATGTCAAACTGCCTATGGTTATTATTGTGGGTGAGGAATAGGTGGAGAAATGGTTGGAGGGGACAAGTCGGGTGTACACATATCACAGTTCAGGTGCTGGGTTGAACAATTGTAGAGGGTGGCCGCAAGGTGACAAAACTTCTCTCATATCCTTGGTCTCCTGTCTTCATCCTGGTTTCAGTCAGGATTAATAATATACCTGTCCAAAATTCACATTTTCCCAATCTTGCGTCTCCACTTACCATCAGTTCGGGGGCTTGGAGGCATTGAGTGTTTACTTGTGTTTTCTCTGTTACTTAGTCTATCCATCTGTCTGTCACATCTAAATTGTATAATCAACTAGTGCTCAAGTCTTGACTGGATGTTCCTGATACTTGGCAGGCTTCTTAAACAAGCTTTGAAGATTTGCACCTGCATGTTGTTTGGTCAAAGGTATCAGGTTTTGATTTTTGCCATCAATTTCAATGTACCATTGGCACTCAAGTGTAATGAACTAGTGATAGAGTTTTGATTGGATGATCCTGAAACTTTGCAGGCTTATTCAGCATGGTTAAAGATATGCATAATATTCTTGTCTCCCAACGCCCGAAGGGCTAAAGGGGGACTATAGTGTTGGGGTCTGGATGACTTCATTTCTGGACAATAACTTCTGGAAAAGTGGATTCTTCTCAAATTTGGTGTGTGGGTACCTCGCTTGGGATTGTTTTTCACTCCAATCTACCTATAGATGGCGCCACCTGGGAGCCAAGTTAAAATTTTGTTTCCAGGCAATAACTTTTGAAAATCTGAACAGGATTCTTTCCAAATTTGATGTGTGGGTACATTGCCTCAAGATCTCACTTCGGATTGTTTTTCATGCCAATCCGTATATAGGTGGTGCCATGTGGGGGCCAAGTTAAAAGTTTGTTCCCGGACTATAACTTATGAAAACCCGAGCGGGTAATTTCGTTGATAGACATTCAGAATTTGGCGTTTATAACACAAGGTTATTCAATGGATAAAAACTTCTTATTGCTGTGGAGCTGACATTTTGTTGGAGAGACTTCCAACTGTTGCCAAGCTAATGGTTTTGATTCAAAGCTTTTTCAGAGATCAAAAAGAAATTGGAAGTATCTTCAATGAAACGTCAACTCACAGCAATAAAGAAGTTGTTATCCATAGATTAGCCTTGTGCTGAACGGGTACTATGCGAATTTGGTATATGGGTATCATGCCGATGTACCTGGGGACGACAGTAGATTTTCTTTCAGGACAAATTTGGTAAATTGTGGGTACATTTCCACAGGATTTCCATGCCGGATTCTGAATGTTAAGGTTCCAAGCCAAATCAGTAGTTTCAATGTTGGGGGAATTCAACTGCTCGGGTTTTCATCGTTATTAATTATTGCCAGATTTATGACTTGTTGGACTATGCCATTTTCACCATCAATTACAGTGTACCATTTTGACCGGATGTTCCTGAAACTGTGCAGGCGAATTAAACATGGCTCTCAAGATGTGCACCTGCTATCTGTAAGATGAAATATTGATTTTGTCTGATTTACGATTGGAATTTTCCCATGAATTGGTACTGAAGTATAATCAACTAGTCCTGGAGTTCAGTTCTGATATTCCCCAAACTTTGCAGGATTATTAAACATGCTTCATGCACCTGCTGTTTATGAGATGCAATATTAATTTTTGTCAGATTTTTGAGGAATTGATCTTTTGCCATCAATTTCAGTGTATCAAGGGCACTATAATCAACTAGTCCTACAGTTTTGAGTTGATGTGCATAAAACTTTTTAGGTTTCCTAAACTTGCCTCAAAAATGTGTACCTTTTTTATGTACAAGATTATGAACATTTTGTCAAATAAATCAGGAGTTGGACCTTGCCATTTTCCCCCATTAATTTCAGTGAACATGCAATCTTGTATAATCAACTAGTCCCACAGTTTCAACTGGAGAGACCATTGAAACTTGATTATAAGATTGCCAAACATACTTTCAAGTTGTGCACCTGACGAAATGTAAATTTTTGTCAAAATTAACAGTACGAAGGGCTATCTTCTCGTTTATATTGCAGCCCAGCAATGTTGTAAATTCACCAACTACATGGTCTCTGATTCGCAACACAGCTGAATTATTTTCAGTGGTCTTGGGTCCTTTTTCATCCAGTTAGCCTGCAGTACATTGCCCTGAAATATACTCAGACCATACCGCATTATAATATATTGTACGATAACTAAAAAAATATTTAATTTTGGTGCTTAAACCCCATCTCATTGTGGGCCAAATTCCACGATAAATCATGCCAGGTCCTTTGTGGAATTGCTTGAACATTTCTCCTGGCATGACACTGTGTAGCACCTGCCAGATACACACTCTGATTATTTGACCAGATAAATGTGGCACACAGCTTGTGTGATACACTGTGATTACGCAGTCTACAGTAGGAGGTTACCAATGTAACAATAGTCCTGAACTGGTTATGGTTTCTCTGGTTAACATCATATTTCCTATCCCCAAAAATATCTCAGTACCAGGTAAATGACAAGTTAGCTTTTGCTTAGCATTTCGAAAAAAAAGTTTGTGAAATATGGTGGTCTGTGGGTAAGATTATGCATATATAAGTGTAGACTTTTCATAACCCATTGACCTGGGCTTCTGAGTATCCATTCATCACTTTCAATGCTAGAAGGATAAAAAGAAAATGGAAAAAAAGAGTTGCATCCCCACATTAAAACGCATGTCTATTACCAGTTCCATAAATAAGCCAAGGTGTTCTGTCAGTTAGCATAGCATCAGGGAGTTGCAGGTAATTACAACCTGGGTCTGAACATTGAGTAACAGTAGCATATGTTAGCCCCATTAGGGGGCCTGTACATCAACAGGCTTGAGACAAACCACCACAGACTCGGAATAAGACATGTTACTGACAACTGGCGAAGCTTTATCAATCTCCCTCTTAACAGGCTCTGGTCTCAGGTGGTTTTTGGCCCTCTGTAGTAATGTCCGAGGGTCTCTAAGGGGTTAGATAAGTGTGAGAGAAGAATAAATGTGCATGTGAATATCTACATTGATGGTGTCTATTAAATGATGAGTATAGAATCTGACTGAGCGGGGGCTTATAATACAAGATGATTTATACTAGGGACTTTTACTGGCATTATCCAGCTCTCTATGTTAAACTAAATATCTCTTGAAGGATCAGGACAAGGCTTACCTAATTCACACCACACATGCATCTGGTCATGGTCCAGGAAAACATTCCACCTCAGTGACCTTGACCCATTAACGCAGGTCAAAATGTATTTTTTCAGAACAATAACAAACCTCCATGTATGTATGAACTTGTAGTAGTACTCCATGTATGTATGAACTTGTACTCCATACATCAATTAGAACCACTTGTACAAGCCTAGCTTAGTCAATTTCTGGGGAGATAATTCTGCCACAAGACACTGGTTCAACAAGAGTACAAGCGGGTTCCCTTGATCTTTATCACATATCATTATCCCATGTTGATGCATGATTCAATGCGATACAGCATTAATTGCAACCATCGAATGCAGGCCTCGCCATTTGGGGAGCTCTATAACGCTCGCGCATCATCGCGCACTCAATTTTCGAGTTAGGTGCGCGAAAATTCGCGCACCTCTCGTTATGCATCTTGAAGATCTGCAAACTGCCTTCTGTGAGCTTTAATTAATCCAAAATCTTTTCTCAATCAAAAGGCGGTCGACACCTTCCCGGAACACGCGTCTGTGACTTTTGTCAAGAAACCAACGGCACCTAGCCATTTTTCTGACACTCTCCTGTCGTTGAGGTACATTTGGTAATGCATTACAAATGGCCGCCTCCTTGTCGTCGGTTGTCAGTGTGATATTCTTGCTTGTTTAAAACTGTATGACGGCCTTGAGAAATGGCCTTGACGATGTCCTTAAATGTGCAGTTAAAAAATTCCCTGCGATGGGGCACCGGCAGTGTTATTGGGTACAAGACAAGAGACGCACAACGGCACAGAATAGGTGGTTGAGATTTGGTGCAAAACATGTGCCAGGCATGCAGGCAAGATTTCGACGTCTTTAATAATTGATTAAAGGATTTTTGTCTCCATAAAACACAATATCCATTGCATGTAATTATGTTGATGAACGTTTCTGGTATAACTTAAGCACCGATAGTATTGCAACTTGCAAGCCTAATTTATGCAGGTATCCAATCATACAGGCTTGAGGTACATGTACTGTATTGGTATGTAAGTATCACTCTCCTTGGCATATTTAGGAGGACGATTGTTGGGAGAGTGAATAACACTCCTCGGCACCTTTAGGGGGACTATTTTTAGCTCTCCTGAATATCGCAAACGGCGAGGCCTGCGAATGTATACATGAGGTGGAGATACATTGGTTCTTCGTATGTGTTTCTGTGAAAAGTACATGGCATATGTACATGTAGCACTTGAGTGTCCATTTTGGTGAAAGTTCTTAACTCTATGACAAAAATGTGATGTGTTCCTCCTGCATCGGCCTCCTGCATCGAGTGCAGGCATGAACGTGATTTTCAAATTTTTTAAGACTTTTTTCCAAATAAATGTGTGAAACAAGTATGACAAATTGTCAAGGTGATCCTGCCGGACTCCTTCAATAATATCTCCCATACGATAAAGCAGTACCAGGTATATGTAGCTTGTAGTATTGAGAAAACTTCCATCATAGTACAATCTCAGTGTGTTGTCAGGTCCTGCTAGTGTTGATCAAGGTGTCTGATATAGTGAGAACTATGAAGGTGGCGAATCTTATCCATCCCTGGCCTGCCTTGTTTACACACCGTTGACCTGACACAGGCCCCCAGTATTGCCCCCCCCCCCCCCACACTTAGGTAATTAAACGCATTCCACAAGTCTGCCATCCAAGTAGTCTTGTCTGCACATGGAATTGAGTAATTCTAGTCTCCCTTTACTGTTAACAGAGTTGCCATTTCCTGTAGGTTAATTCTCCCTAGAAACCAACAGAAGATTGTCCAAGTTGAAGAACTATAACTGTGTACATATTTATAAGGAATGACCAGCTAGAGCAATAATGAATATTCCATTCCGAATTTCTTGTTGAAGAATCACACAGTATTTTAGTTTAAACGTTCTACTTTGCCCCCCGAAACAGGCTTGAGTAAAATTTTGTCCCATTGCATCTGTTTTTGGCATTTTGTATGCATTTTAGAATGGATTTTTCAATATATCTACAATAGGACTCCTTGAATCAAAATAACATTTTCATCCCCTGCCGGACCCCGGTCGAGGGATATAGAATTGCTGTTTGTGTCTGTGTGTGCGCCACATTTTCCTGTTAACACGATAACTTGAAAATTGTTCATTCAATTCACTCCAAATTTTAACTGAAGGTATAATTGGGGAATAGCTTTCTTGCTATTGATTTTTAGGCCACAAGGTCAAAGGTCAAGGTCACGTGGGCTCAAAAACCTGCAAAAAAGGGAAATCTCCAGTTCCAATATATTAATTGATACCAAACATTGGATACTTATTGCCGATGGGGCAAAGAAGAAAGTTATTTATATTTAGGTCAAAAGGTCAACGGTCAAGTTCACTCAAACCAGAGAAACTGTAAAAAATGGAAAATCTCCTGTTCCATGTCCAGAATTGGTTCAAAACTTGATGCTTACCTTGTATATGGGAAGAAAATAACCCTATTTACTTTGAGATCAATAGGTCAGACAAAGGTCCACGTCACCCAGGCCAGAAAATATGGGAAAAGTCGGAAATTGTGAACTCCAGTTCAGAGATGTGGATTATGATCAAATTTCAATTATTTCTCAGACTGACTGCAAGTAGTAGGCGTTGATGTTGATTGATTATTACATCTCAACCAAATTTGGATGAAATTATTGTCATTGGCATCGTCTGTCCATCCATCGGGCCATATTTGGTGTAGACAAAATATCTCTTGAAGGACTATAGCCAGGCTCTCCAAATTCATACAGCAGTTGCACTTGGTGATGGGACAGAAGCCTATGGAGAATGACCTCCCTTGACCTAATTAAAAAGGTCAAATTCTAATGTTTGCAATGTTTTTTGAATGATTATAGTTGTGGTATCCAACTTGCACGTGTGACTGATGACTTACCGAAGTTGACTGACCTTGACCTATTTGATAAGATCATTCGCTATTTATTATGATATATATTGAAGAATTATAACCAAGCTTTCCAATTAATTCTTTGTATGCATCTGGCGATGATCTAAAACTAAGTTTAAAATGACAGCCCTTGACCCATTTTTTCAAGGTCAAATTCTAGTTTTATATTTTCTCATTGAGCAATGTTAAATAACTTGTACTAGTATTTTTTTTCTTTTGTTTTCTCTTATCTGACTGTGGAAAATCTGGTGGGGGATATGTGAGCTCACAGCTCTTGTCATTGTGAGTTTGAAAACATTAGATTCATTTTGGTTCACTTAGGTGGCACTACCTTTGACCAGCTTCAAATTGTGTTACTGGACCATAAAACTGGACCAACTGAACAGATTCCTCTGTAATGGTATCTTCATGCTGTGTAACAAGTGATAAAAAAAAAATTTAAAAAGCCTACCTACCTACCCTAATTTTCAAATGTATGTAACCGAAAACACGTGTTATTTTGTTGACCTTTTTACAATAATTAGGCATCAGTTTCAGCTAATATCTTAGCTTTTACACAATACTGTCTCATATGGATGTTTTATGCCAAGTTGACAAGAGCGACTTGTCAGGAGAAAGTCATTGTCATGGGAACCTCTATCTACTCAGCTTGTTTTGTTACTGTTTCTGTGCATTAAAATGCAGGAATGAAATTGAGTGATAGCCTGTTGATCAGCAAACCAGCTAGAGGCCAGAAAACTGGGAACTCGGTTTTCCTTTCCCCCACTATGATGTTGGCTGCAACAACAGGCTTGTTGAATTTCATGTTAACTTGTTAAATACATTTAGGTAAATACTAAGCTAAACTTGATACAAAACTGTAACTTTATGTCTCTAGCAGTAGAAGATAAAAGACAAGCGTTCGATTTATTCAAGTTCAACACGATGTGGAATAAAACGTTTGATATTTGGCAGTTATCGAAATTGCTTGGATTCCGTTCTTGATTATATACGAATAAGACTGCTTAAATAACCAATTTAATCAGCTGTAATGAAAAGCTTGACCTGTACATGTCTGTTGAACATGTTTCGTTTCTTTTTTCACAGTTCTGTGTTCACTCATTGCGTCCTTCGTCTAGAAAACCAATTTATTACACGTATTTGTCAGGTCTTTGTTTGTAGTCATCTGTGAAACATACAAGTTTGATATGGGCTATCGTTGAAGGCCAGAGCATTTGTTCTGCAATGTCAATTAGGCAACAAAAAAAACCAACATGCTTGTACTTTTATAGCCTGACATTTTGGGGAAATAATTATCCATTTGTCCTTGATTGCTATATGGACTTGGGAATGATCCAGTCCGTATAAAATTACCTGTCAGTTCCTCTCAGTTAAGCTATGGTCCGGTCCGTTAGACCCAACTGACTTCTGGAGTGCCGGAACGTTTATACATTACTAGAACACGATTCCGAGAATTTCATATTGCCCCCAAAGCTCTCATCAATCGGATATGAATTTGGTTATTCAGTCCCCAACTGATGGACACGATTAAACATTTATGATGACTGAGCTCGCAGGGTGTTTTTTATGCCATTAGGCATATTGAGTATTAACAAGAGAGCATGCCGCCAAGGCTGGACTCTGAGAACCTTAAAATCAATGGTTGTGAAAATGGCCGTATGGGCCGTCCATCCAAATTTGATCTGCATAGCCACATATGACCAGAATGTTTTAATTGTAAAAAAGGATATAAGTATATCAATGAATTAATTATAATAAGATAAAAAAAAGTAAGATGATAAAACTGTTCAAAACCCTCGTATATTCAGTCATTCCATGCGGTTGTGCTTCAATCTCATGAAAGTGGAGATAATGGGGTGTCCAAACCTAAGACGTCTCGTCATGAACCCTAGCAGAGAGACTCCATGATCTCACCATAGGTGCATACATGTACATGCATCCAAATGAACCAACACTGATCGCTGCGGTGGCCTAATGGTTAGAGCGTCGGCTTCCTAAGCGGTAGGTACTGGGTTAAATCCCAGATCAGGTCATACCAAAGACTTGAAAAATGGAACTTGTTGCTTCCTCGCTTACGCTCAGCATTAAGAGGATAGAACAAGGACTGGTTTGCTCTGTGTCGGTATAATGTGACTGAGTGGGGTGTCATGTCTGCCTGTCGGCATGATATTTCAGTGGGACAGCAATACAAGATGGCAGCATTAGATCAGCTCTGTTACATGTAAGTACCCCCCTCCTCTCCCTTCCCTTTCCTGTCGTGATATAGTTGAAAATTTTTTGAAAGGAACATGAAACCCTATTCACTCACTCACCCCTGTTACTTGGTCAACTTCACAAAGCACTGTTGGAGTTGCTGGGTCTGGATTGTTATTCAGACTTGACTTTCATTAGTCATTATATCTGACGGAGCTAGCAATGTTTTGTGATAAGATATTTAACTCTCAAAAATATCAAAACAACCTTCCCAAATTTTAATACGAGAAAAATCTGGGCCAGTTTGATTGTCGTGCCACTCAAATTCGCTGTAATTATGCCCCCCCCCCCCTCTAATTAGAGGGGGGGCATATAGCGATCGCTTTGTCTGTCCGTCCGAATATCTTGTCCGCGCGATATCTCGGTTAATATTTGATGGACAGGATTGAAACTTGCATGGAATGTGGCCAGTACCTCGTAGTTGTGCAGCGCAGAGTTTTTTCCGAGTTCCAGTATAATTTTCAAGAGTTATGGCCCTTTTTCTGAAATCTCTGTGAATGGGACTTGTCCAGGCTGGATCTTGGTTAATATTGTATGGACAAGTATGAAATTTGCATGATATGTGGTCAGTGCCCCACAGTTGTGCAGCGTAAAGTGTCTCCCCGTTTCGCTGATATTTTCAAGAGTTATGGCCCTTTGTTCCTGAAATCTCTGTGAACTGGGACTTGTCCGGGCTGGATCTCGGTTGATATTGTAGGGACAATTATGAAATTTGCAGCATATGTGGTCAGTGCCCTGTAGTTGTGCGGCATGAAGTTTCTCCGCGTTTCGCGTATATTTTCAAGAGTTATGGCCCTTTTTTTCTTCAAATCTTTGTGAATTTGGACTTGTCCGGGCTGGATCCCGGTTAATATTGTATGGACAATTAAGAAATTTGCAGGATATCTGGTCAGTGCTCTGTAGTTGTGCAGCATGAAGTTTCTCTGCTTTCGGTTATATTTTCAAGAGTTATGATCCTTTGATTATCAAACCTAAGTGAATGGGATATATTTATTTGGCCAGGCTGGATCTCAGTCCATAACCGATTTGGACCGGGAAAATGGCTATATATATGTCATTCTACATTGCAAAGCAGACCACATAGGTCCTGAAGTATGAAATTGCCCCAAAAGGAGTTAATTGGGTGCAAAATTCAAAGTTTACTGATCGCTTTGAATATAATTTCACCACAATATACTCTCAAGGAATGTAGGTCTCATTTTCGGATTTAACGAAAGCCCCGGCGACCATCTTGCATCAAAACATTGTATTATCACCTGTTGGTCGATACTTTGAATATGTATTATGCGAGGCATTGCAAAAAAATTGCCTGAAATAGAATTTTCATAATCATGAAGGCCTCCACCGACCAATACAGAACAGAACAATGGCTGGGCAGTGTCGGATTAAAGCGGAAGGGGGGGGCATACAATTGAGCAATCAGAGATTGCTTCCTTCCTGTGTTATTTTTGTCGGGGTGAGTATTTCGAATTGTGTGGGCTGCACCGGTGGGGTTCCCAGGTCTGAAAAGGAATAGGACCCTACCCATGGGGTTCCCGGGTGTGAGAAGAAATAGGACCCAATGTCATGATATGACTTAAATATACATGTAGTTGAAAGTGACCTTAAATCCTACTCAATCAGTATACTTTTGACTAGATGTTCCTGGAACTCGTCGGCTTTCTAAACCTAATTTGAGGATCTGCACCTCTTCTTGATAAGATGAAATATTATTCTCTGTAATTTATGTGTGTGTTCATTTTTCCTCAGTTTTCCCTCAATTTCAGTCTACATGGCAATCTTGTATAATGAACTAATCCCATAGTTTTGGTTGGAGAATATTGAAACTGTGTAGGTTTGCTAAACATACTTTGAAGCATGTGCATCTTTTATTGATGTGTTCTCGTCAAAATTACCATGAGTTGGACTTTGCCATTTTCCCCATCAATTTCAGTGTAGTTTCCCTCATCTAGTCCTACAATTGCACAGGAAGCCTTTGTGGGCTTGCAAAGCATTCTTTGAAGATTTTTGTCAAAATTACTAGCATTTGGCCTTAGTCATTTTCCCCATCAAAATGGAAAAATGAAGAACAGTATGAAGGGTAATCAGCTAGTTCATATTACACCCAAAGAGTGCTATCAATTCACCTCCGGTCCCTGAATTATTATCTAGAAAGATGTTATTCCTTGGATCCGGAGGGGGGGGGGGAAATCACATCCCAACGGATGTCCTTTCATTAAAAAAAACATCTGATTGTCACAGAATGTAGAGGAAAAATATATTTAATTTTTCTGGAAAATTCCCTCCCCTCCCATTGATATATATTTCTGTCACCACTGAAGCTAGCAGGCTGGACTTTCAAGTGTAATACTCAGTTGTGTCCCTTGGTCTATCTCAGCAATGCAACCTGCCTGCCACTTTTTGCTGGTTTATGCCAATAGTATTCCAAACTTGGTGTTGAGAAGCCTTAATTATGTGAAGCCAGAGTATTGTTGAGATAACATGTACTGATTCAGTTTTCTTCATCCTGGCTGACAAATACTCAATATTGGATCACCAATAATTGGATTAGGTCGGCTATAGCTGACGAAATCCTGTGGAATACAATTTCTTCTTCTCCTCCCCTACTTTCGATATTTAGTTCGTTAAATTTTTTTTTGGACCAGGGTAAGCTATGTGGTCACTCGGATGTGGCATACCAAAATGTAGGTCAGAGTTTGGATTGGTGACTGGATGCTGTACAGGCTGGACTGATCAGTGTCCAGGATAATAGGAACTGTGGACACAAATTTTTAACGGTCAAATAGGTAAACGGTCAATGTCATGGTGTGCCTCTAAACGGCAAATTATTGAAAACATTACTCCACTTCAAGGGTGTGGATTGTGAACAAACTTCAGGATTATCCCCTGGTAAAAGGCAAACAAGAACCCTATTGAGGTGAAAAGATCAAAGGTCAAGGTCACTGGGAAAAAAGATTCAGAAAAGCATTGAAAATCACTTTTTTTGAGTGGATGCATAAATTAGTGGGAAGTGATGTGTCCAGCTACAAGATTGAGGTCAAAAGGTCAATGGTCAAGATCACTGACCACCCGCAACTCACAGTAGCACATAAGATTCATAGATTTTATTTTAATGATATAGTCCATAATTAGGGTCATGTTTATATTCTTGATTTGCCATATTTTTATTCGAATAGCACTCTGATGAGCTAGTAAAATATTAAGGGGCAGTGTCACATGGGTTGCAATTTGATGTCTGCTTACATGGAACTATTTCCTCTCTGGGTTTTGGAAAAACAGTGGTTCGAAAATGTGTCGGTGGGATTTTAAGCTGGCATGTGTTAAATATCATTAGCATGATGTTTTCTCAAGCGGCACCATGAATCTGGAGGAATGAATGCCTGCAGCCATTTCCCTTTCTTCATTTTTTCGCAGTCTAATTTGACGGTCAGGTCAACAGCTTCCGTTAAGTTGACAGTTCGACAATAACATCTCCCTATGCTTCTAAACTATAGGTTGGCGAGCTTTTCCGAGTATCTCTAGTGGCACTCCAGGAAAAATCAATAGAACACAGAATAATACCATCAGAATGAACGTACTGATTTTTTTTTATATAACTATCAAGGTTCTCGCATGCTGGTCATTATTTGTCCGTCAACGTTCATTTTCGTTCACTTTGGCGAGAAATAAAAAAAAAAACAGCCTGGAACTTTGGTCTTCATGCATGTTAATGGCGAGGCTGGCACGCAGTATCAATGATTCGATGTTCGAGTGGAGATAAATAGCGAAGTTGAAGGTCCACTGGGGCATCAGTTTCATTGTCATAGAAGTTAAAATATGGATTGTCAAAAACCACCAATTACCTAGACATGTAACATGTTCAGTTTGTCACGGTATGACATTGGGCACATAGGTTCTCATCAGATCACCCAAGTTAGGCAACACTGAGCCCGGTCAATACTTGGACGGGTGACCGGGTGCTGTACTGGCTTACCAGTGTCCAGAATAATACGAACTGTGGGCACTCTCATGTCCTGGCATGTGTATGCACTGTCGTGTTATGACTGAAAAATTGTTCAAAACGACGTTAAATCCTAATCACTAACTCGCTCAGTTTGTCAGGCCCAGTTGTGTGAATGTTACTACTACTCAGTTGTCTCCCTTAGATTACTCCCCTTCAACTGATTTGATTTCTGGTGACTGAAAAAAAACAGAGAGAAATCCATACAATCAAGATTAATTGCCTGTACTCTATGAATATTTGATGACATTGAAGTAGAGATGGGCCATTAAAATGATTTAGACTGATTCACTGGATTGGGGTTTTTTTTTTGGGGGGGGGGGGTGTATATCTCTGTGCCCCCTGACAAATGTTTTTATATTATTAGCTATTCCTAAATATATTGCTATCTATGAATATTAAAGTGGTTTCCAAACTTGCAGTCTAAATCTATAAGCTTACATGAACTTGACAGTATTTCAGAAGAGTATGAAAGTTTGCACTTTCAGCCTGATCCATGGCTGTCAGAAGTAGGTATCAGAGTGGTGCAGATCCTCTACATCATCCATATGCAGGTCTGGATACTCTGTACCACCTCTGCACTGTGCGACTATTAAATGGGCAGCCCACACAATTCACCTTGGCAATTGCCGAGGTACATGTAAATGCTGTGATAAAAGCAGTTCACCTCGGCAACATTTAACATTGTGTAAAATAGGAATTATTTTGATATGACATTATTTTTGCCGAGGTGAGTTTTCCGAATTGTGTGGGCTGAATGGGCTGTCTGCTTAAAGTTACCGGATGGTTGCACTGTGCTTCACTGTGTTCAGAGACAAGCTGTGTTCATAATAAGAATACGCTGTAGGAAGATGTCTTTGATGTCATTGAGGGAGCGACACATGGTTGTCTCCCCAGTCAAAACAATCAAGGATACTTACAACAGAGTTCAAAGGGAATGAAACATATGACACATTGCATGGCTTCTAATTTGCTCAAATATGGATATATTCGGAGAGGTCACGAGGTCACGAATGTGCTTCGGCACTTCTAAAAATTACGACTGGACTTATAGCTATGCCAAACCCATATTCTTCCATGGTAGGACTTTTGTTTGACGATTCATGAACCATGACTAGAGCTGATGCTCCCCTGCAGCTATGAATGTTCAAAATGTGTACTGAGTAATTATAAGAGCAGAAAGTATTGTGGAAAGTTCTCATCAAAGAAGATCCAGATTTCTCATATTCCTGGTTGTAATTGATGATGGAAAAGTTGGTCTTAACTGGAGCTGAGAAATCTGTTAGTTTGGACCTTTCACAGTGAATACACTCAATAAGGATACCATACAGAAAAAAGGTGCCCTTTGTGGACGAGTGATGTAAGACATATTGCTGGTGACTGCTAGCCTTAAACCGCTGAACCGGCATGGGCTCGAGCCTCACTGGTGAATGTGTGAAAGTTTACCAGTTACTGGCCAATGGGTGGTGGTTCTCTCCGGGTACTCCGGCTTCCTCCACCAAAGAAACTGGCTATCACCATATGATTGAAATAACCTTGAGTGTGACATCAAAACCAAATCAACCATCCCCATCTCCCCCCCCCCCACCCACCCCCCACAAATACTCAACTAGTGTAAACAACTATCACATAAAGAGCATTTATTCCATCAGCTTAGATAATCAGAAGTATGGTAATCCCTCTAATAATCCAATCTCTCTTCAAAATTCAATCACCCCTAATTTGGGGGATAAAATTCAATTGGTGGTTCTGATAAACTTTGATAACCCTCTAAAATCATTGAAATAATGAAAAAATAATAGATTATATGCATGGTTTTGAACTATTTTGTCAACTTGAATACTGTTCTAATAAATTTGATCACCTCCAGATTTTACTGTGGAAAGTTTCACTTCGTTGATTGAATTATTAGAGGGATTACAGCAGATGGTAGAACTGAGGGTGATTGAAGTTATTAGACTGTTTGAATTGGTAACTGAGGGTGATTGAAGTTATTAGACTGTTTGAATTGGTAACTGAGGGTGATTGAAGTTATTAGACTGTTTGAATTGGTAACTGAGGATGATTGAAGTTATTAGACTGTTTGAATTGGTAACTGAGGGTGATTGAAGTTATTAGACTGTTTGAATTGGTAACTGAGGGTGATTGAAGTTATTAGACTGTTTGAATTGGTAACTGAGGGTGATTGAAGTTATTAGACTGTTTGAATTGGTAACTGAGGATGATTGAAGTTATTAGACTGTTTGAATTGGTAACTGAGGGTGATTGAAGTTATTAGACTGTTTGAATTGGTAACTGAGGGTGATTGAAGTTATTAGACTGTTTGAATTGGTAACTGAGGGTGATTGAAGTTATTAGACTGTTTGAATTGGTAACTGAGGGTGATTGAAGTTATTAGACTGTTTGAATTGGTAACTGAGGATGATTGAAGTTATTAGACTGTTTGAATTGGTAACTGAGGGTGATTGAAGTTATTAGACTGTTTGAATTGGTAACTGAGGGTGATTGAAGTTATTAGACTGTTTGAATTGGTAACTGAGGGTGATTGAAGTTATTAGACTGTTTGAATTGGTAACTGAGGGTGATTGAAGTTATTAGACTGTTTGAATTGGTAACTGAGGATGATTGAAGTTATTAGACTGTTTGAATTGGTAACTGAGGTGGTTGAAGTTATTGGGCTGGCTGGGAGTGGTAACTGAGGGTGATTGAAGTTATTGGGCTATTTTTGGAGTGGTAACTGAGGGTGATTGAAGTTATTAGACTGTTTGAATTGGTAACTGAGGATGATTGGGGGGTTATTAGACTGTTTGAATTGGTAACTGAGGTGATTGAAGTTATTAGACTGTTTGAATTGGTAACTGAGGGTGATTGAAGTTATTAGACTGTGTGTTTGAATTAGTAACTGAGGTGATTGGAAGTTATTAGACTGTTTGAATTATTTAACTGAGGATGATTGAGTTATTAGACTGTTTGAATTGGTAACTGAGGGTGATTGAAGTTATTAGACTGTTTGAATTGGTAACTGAGGGTGATTGAAGTTATTAGACTGTTTTGAATTGGTAACTGAGGATGATTGAAGTTATTAGACTGTTTGAATTGGTAACTGAGGGTGATTGAAGTTATTAGACTGTTTGAATTGGTAACTGAGGGTGATTGAAGTTATTAGACTGTTTGAATTGGTAACTGAGGGTGATTGAAGTTATTAGACTGTTTGAATTGGTAACTGAGGGTGATTGAAGTTATTAGACTGTTTGAATTGGTAACTGAGGATGATTGAAGTTATTAGACTGTTTGAATTGGTAACTGAGGGTGATTGAAGTTATTAGACTGTTTGAATTGGTAACTGAGGGTGATTGAAGTTATTAGACTGTTTGAATTGGTAACTGAGGGTGATTTAAGTTATTAGACCGTTTGAATTGGTAACTGAACGTGATTCAAATTATTAGACTTTGAATTGGTAACTGAGGGTGATTCAAGTTATTAGACTGTTTGAATTGGTAACTGAGGATGATTGAAGTTATTAGACCGTTTGAATTGGTAACTGAGGGTGATTGAAGTTATTAGACTGTTTGAATTGGTATAAGAATAAATCCACATAATCTGGATGGGGGAAATTCACTTCTATGGCACTAATATACTTCTAATGTACTTTAATTAAATTGAAGTGTTAATGTGACCACAGAACTTTTGTGGTGGATATTTATATGAAATAAATACCAGTTTGATCCTATGGAGAGCTAGGTACTTCAACTGGTCTGTTGTTTGGCACCTTGTTGAACCTAACCCCTAGTACAGACAGTCAGCCAAGGGTGCACATTCTATAACCTATACTGTCTGGCCTCTTGACTATTTTTACACCAGTCTGTTAACCTAATATAATAGGAAGCAGGTAACCATTGCCAAAAAAAATGCCAAAATTCAGATCCTTTTAGTGACCTTCTACATGTATATGTTCATAGCTGGCATAGTTTTCTTCCTTCCACATGTGTAATGTTAATATCAGATGTATATGAATCTTGTTTTGAACAGATTCAATCTTTCTGAACTAATCATGCATAACAAGCCTTGGGAGATTTTTGTTAAGTCTTTCTTTTCATGCACACAGAAAACACCAGTGCATTTAGGTCAGAAAATAAAAAAAGACATGTGACTTCCAGAGAAGAACTGATGTGTGGCAGACAGAAATATCACCCCCATCAATATCATATACTGTGTGAGACGGGGACCAGTCATGAATAAACCAGTCTTATCTCATCACCCTCATCCCCATCTAAACATAGCCTGTGGGTTAAACTCGCCTGTAAATATTAATGCAGTTTCTTGAATGAATATTTCAAGAAATTGGTTTTAAATTTGTTATAAAACTTGACTTTTTACTTAAGTTTAATTGTTTTTGTGTGCTTTTGCTATCTTGGTGAAAGTATAATCAAATTGAGCTTCCCAGAGATATTGGCTATATATAATTTAACTGTAGAAAGAGCATTTTGAATTCCCATATTTTTTGCACAGTCCTCCTTCTACACATGTCTCATCTGATTCACCCCTCTTCACAGAACGCACTTCTACACATATCTCATCCTCCTTACAAGGTCTACTGATAAAAATCCATGATGTCTCCACCAATTATTATGCCCCCCACCCCCTTCTAATTAGAGGGGGGGCATATAGCGATCGCTTTGTCCGTCCATCCGTCCGTCCGTCCGAATTTCTTGTCCGCGCGATATCTCGGTTAAAATTTGATGGACAGGATTGAAACTTGCATGGAATGTGGCCAGTGCCTCGTAGTTGTGCAACGTAGAGTTTTTTCCGAGTTCCGGTATAATTTTCAAGAGTTATTGCCCTTTTTTTTAAATCTCTGTGAATGGGACTTGTCCGGGCTGGATCTTGGTTAATATTGTATGGACAAGTATGAAATTTGCATGATATGTGGTCAGTGCCCCACAGTTGTGCAGCGTAAAGTTTCTCCCCGTTTCGCTTATATTTTCAAGAGTTATAGCCCTTTGTTCCTGAAATCTCTGTGAATTGGGACTTGTCCGGGCTGGATCTTGGTTAATATTGTATGGACAATTATGAAATTTGCAGGGTATGTGGTCAGTGCCCTGTAGTTGTGCAGCGTGAAGTTTCTCCGCGTTTCGCGTATATTTTCAAGAGTTATGGCCCTTTGTTCATCAAGTCTTTGTGAATTGGGACTTGTCCGGGCTGGATCTCGGTTAATATTGTATGGACAAGTATGGAATTTGCAGGATATGTGGTCAGTGCCCTGTGGTTGTGCAGCGTGAAGTTTCTCCGCGTTTCGCGTATATTTTCAAGAGTTATGGCCCTTTTGTTCTTGAAATCTTTGTGAGTTGGGGCTTGTCCGGGCTGGATCTTGGTTAATATTGTATGGACAAGTATGGAATTAGCACAATATGTGGTCAATGCCCCATAGTTGTGCAGCGTGAAGTTTCTCTGCTTTCGGTTACATTTTCAAGAGTTATGGCCCTTTGTTCATCAAACCTAAGTGAATGGGATATATTTATTTGTCCAGGCTGGATCTCAGTCCATAACCGATTTGGGCTGGGAAAATGGAATGTAGGTCTCATAACCAGGTCACATTTTTACCCCTCAGCCCATAGGGCTGTGGGGTCTTGTCGTTGCCATGTAGGTACGTCCGTCGTCCGTCCGTCAACATGTTCTTGTCCGCTGAATATCTGCAGATCTATGAAGTCAGGTCTGACCAAACTTTGGTGAGAGCTTCCTGAATGTTGACTGATGAAATGATTAGATTTTCAGATGGCTATGATGATTTCATGATTTTTAATTTTTTTTTTTATTATTTATTGATGGCTCAGCTTTTGCACTGTTATCTATGCCCATCAACATGTTCTTGTCCGCTGAATATCTGCAGATCTATCAAGTCGGGCCTGACAAAACTTTGGTGAGAGCTTCCTGAATGTTGACTGATGAAATGATTAGATTTTCAGATGGCTGTGATGATTTCATGATTTTTTAATTTTTTTTTTATTATTTATTGATGGCTTAGCTTTTGCACTTTTATCTATGCCCATCGGGAACCCTTGGTTGCATGTTTCAGTATGAATTTTGAAGGTTCCCTGATACAAGAAAGCCTGGTCCATTCAAGATTCTCATTGAATGAAGGACAACATTTTTCTTTAATTTTGCTATTAAATCATTCTATTCTACATCATATGATTTATCCTAAAACTTTTGCATGAACCATATTTGTGTCCACACATTTAACTGGTACAACATAATGCTTCAATTTTTGTCACCAAACATGTTACTGTACCTTGGAAATGATTTAAAACGAGTGATTAGGAGAGCCCATTTTTAGCCTGACTCTGGGCAATTTTGGAACAGTTTGCATACCTGGAGCTTATGCCCCCCCCCCCCCCCCAAATAATGATAAGGGTGGGCCTGTGTCAATCAGTGTGTTTACTTGTTATCACACTTGTGCAATGCATAAATTGCCACTAACAGAGCTACACTTTCTTGCATGCTGTAATCCCAGCACACCACTCACGTGAAACCGAAGTCTGTTATATACGGTATCCAGGGATTTTTTGCAGGTTCTGATCCCAAACTCCCAGTTCCTTTTCATAATTCATTATTGAGGGTCCAATTTTTTTAAGTGAATTTCGGCGCAAAGAGCATATGATCAATCACAAAACAGAGGTTTATTAACATGAAATTCAATACCCAGCTATGCAATCGGATCGATATTGATGCTCCCAGAAGCTTTTTCTAGGAGTATTTCCTTCAGAAATCCTTTCAAATTGAACAACAACACTTTCGTTTTTTGTTTCATTTGAGTTTTGGGCACCCATATGTTTTCTGAAACTAAATTGGCTCTAGATGCAGCCCTGATCCTACTTGACTAAAAAAAAGCAGGCTGAGGGGTCCACGCACCTTTTAGGTGCTTGCCTGCAATTCATGTTTGATTTGGCGAAAGCATCCGGGCGACCATCTTGCATCAGAACATTGTATTATTATGCCCCCCCTCTAACTAGAGGGGGGGGCATATAGCGATCGCTTTGTCCGTCCGTCCGTCCGTCCGTCTGTCTGTCTGTCTGTCCGTCTGTCCGTCCGAATTTCTTGTCCGAGCAATATCTTGGTTAATATTTGATGGACAGGATTGAAACTTGCATGGAATGTGGCTAGTGCCTCGTAGATGTGCAGCGTTGAGTTTTTTCCGAGTTCCGGTATAATTTTCAAGAGTTATGGCCCTTTTTCTGAAATCTCTGTGAATGGGACTTGTCCGGGCTGGATCTTGGTTAATATTGTATGGACAAGTATGAAATTTGCATGATATGTGGTCAGTGCCCCACAGTTGTGCAGCGTAAAGTTTCTTCACGTTTCGCTTATATTTTCAAGAGTTATGGCCCTTTGTTCCTGAATTCTTCGTGAATTGGGACTTGTCCGGGCTGGATCTCGGTTAATATTGTATGGACAATTATGAAATTTGCAGGATATGTTGTCAGTGCCCTGTAGTTGTGCAGCGTGAAGTTTCTCCGCGTTTCGCATATATTTTCAAGAGTTATGGCCCTTTTTTCTTCAAATTTGTGTGAATTGGGACTTGTCCAGGCTGGATCTCGGTTAATATTGTATGGACAATTATGAAATTTGCAGGATATGTGGTCAGTGCCCTGTAGTTGTGTAGCGTGAAGTTTCTCCACATTTCGCGTATATTTTCAACAGTTATGGCCCTTTTTACCCCTCAGCCCATCGGGCTGCAGGGTCTTGCAATCGGCATGTACGTCTGGTCGGACGGACGGACGGCCGTCTGTCAAAAATTTTTTGTCCGGGCTAGATCTCAGTTACTATTTGACTGACAGTTCTGATACTCACAGTGAATATCCCTAGTATCCCAGAGATGTGCACTGTCATGTTTATTCCGTGTTACGTCATTTCTTTACAGAGTTATGGCCCTTTGAAATTTCGCGTCACTAACTTTTGTCCGGGCTAGATCTCAGTTACTATTTGACTGACAGCTCTGATACTCACAGTGAATATCCCTAGTATCCCAGACATGTGCACTGTCATGTTTATTTCTTGTTACGTCATTTCTTTACAGAGTTATGGCCCTTTGAAATTTTGCGTCACTAACTTTTGTCCGGGCTAGATCTCAGTTACTATTTGACCGACAGCTCTGATACTCACAGTGAATATCCCTAGTATCCCAGACATGTGCACTGTCATGTTTATTTCGTGTTACGTCATTTCTTTACAGAGTTATGGCCCTTTGAAATTTTTCGTCACTAACTTTTGTCCGGGCTAGATCTCAGTTACTATTTGACTGACAGCTCTGATACTCACAGTGAATATCCCTAGTATCCCAGACATGTGCACTGTCATGTTTATTTCGTGTTACGTCATTTCTGTACAGAGTTATGGCCCTTTGAAATTTTCCGTCGAGGGTTTCCTCCGGGCTTTGCCTGGTTTCGTCGACTAACAAATTCTAGCACCTCCGGCATATGACTGAAATAATGTTGAGTACTACACACACACACTCGACTCTTCCCTGGAATAGATCTTCATCTATGAAGAACTATTCACCAGATCTTTACTAACTTTTCTTGAGGTATCGATCCACACAGTCTTGGATCGATATCCCTTCACAGGATTGATGACTGAAGCCGGTACTAGCAAATACTAATCGTTGAGTATTCTCTTGAATCAACATTAATACATATGTGGGTAAATAAATTTGACAGAATTCAGCAGATTTTTATGTCAACCTGTTATTCGCTGGACATATTGTGCTGAGGGGTCAAAGCACCTTTTAGGTGCAGCCTCATGTTTCTTCAAATCTTTGAGACTTGTGGGGCTGGATCGCGGTTAATATTGTATGGACAAGTATGAAATTTGCATGATATGTGGTCAGTGACCCATTGGTGTGCAGCGTGAAGTTTCTCTGCTTTCGGTTATATTTTCAAGAGTTATGGCCCTTTGTTTATCAAACCTAAAGTGAATGAGATATATTCGTTTGTCCAGGCTGGATCTCCGTCCATAACCGATTTGGACCAGAAAAATGGCTATATTATATGTTATCCTACATTCCAAAGCAGACAACATAGGTCCTGAAGTTAAAGTATGAAGTTGCCCCAAAAAGAGTGAATTGGGTGCAAAATTCAAAGTTCACTGATCGCTTCATAATTTCACCACAATATACTGGGGACCAAGGAATGTAGGTCTCATAACCAGGTCACATTTTCGGATTTGGCGAAAGCCCTGGCGACCATCTTGCATCGAAACATCGTATTATCACCTGTGGGCTGATACTTGGAATATGTATTATGTGAGGCATGGCAAAAAAAAAGTGACAGAAACAGAATTTTTATAATTATCCAAATTAGGCCTCCACCAACCAATAAACAAGTCAACAGAACAATGGCGGGGCAGTGTCGGATTAAAGCGGAAGGGGGGCATACAATTGAGCAATCTCTGATTGCTTCCTTCCTGTACTTGTTGGTCGATACTTGCAATATGTATTATGCGAGGCATGCCAAAAAAAGTGACTGAAACAGAATTTTTATAATTATCCAAATTAGGCCTCCACAGACCAATACAGAACAGAACAATGGCGGGGCAGTGTCAGATTAAAGCGGAAGGGGGGGCATACAATTGAGCAATCTCTGATTGCTTCCTCGCTGTGTTTCATATTCCAAGTCTTTTTTTTTTGGCTGAAGTATAGGATGTTTTGGTAATTACACAGGAGAAAAAAAGAAGTTTTGAAGAACATTTGTGTTACACCTCAATGTCCACCATTTTTACCCCTCAGCCCGATTGGGCTATAAGGGTATTGTTGTCACCCGTCTATCTGTCCGTCTCATTAGTATCGGATGTTCCACAGGAGAAAAAACAAAGTTTTGAAGAACATTTCTGTTTCACCTCCATGTCCACCATTTTTACCCCTCGGCCCGATTGGGCTATAAGGGTATTGTTGTCACCTCGTCTGTCTGTCGATCTGTCTGTCTGTCTGTCCGTCCTCTTTTCCCCGGGCTCCCATATCTTGAGAACTACTGAAGGCTGGTCGACGAAACTTCTGTCCAATATAAAATGAAGTCTGTAGATGTGCCTTTTGTATGTTTCGTTGGTCGGGACCTCGTCTGTCCGTCCACTTTTCTGTCCATCTATATCATGGTCTAATTCCAACATTATGTATTATGGGCCTTCTTGTGGTAAGTTTCTAAAATCTAGTGGTGGTCAAATCATTTACAGAATAATTTCCCTGTATTCAAAAATGTTTTCTTTCCATTCTACTTGCATATTACCTGCACCAAAATATACCCATTCATCTACCATCAAACATTCAGCAAGCCAGGCAAATGTATTTGAAACAATGAAACTTTAAAGGCGGTCTGCGATGTCAGTGTATCCGACCTCACCTTCCCACTGAAGGACTTGAATTTGGTGAAATAATGCCCGAATTTCTGCAAAATTTCACTGATGTATCCATTAATATTTTATTGTTATGCATGCTTGGATTAAATATTATACATTCGGTATCAGCAAATAGTTTAGCACAGAAAGTAAAACCCTAATGTATTTTACCATCAGCACAGTTTTTCTAGGTCCTGTAACTGGAACGCGGTCTGCTATGCAAGATGGTCAAGGGTTCGCTTTTGACTCATAAATAGAAACCTTGACGTTGTGAAGATGGGAAAACTTCACCACCTTAACACATATTTATCTGTTTACCTTTTCGTCAAAGGGCAGTTAGATGATCAGTTTTCCAATATTGAGTTCTTCAAGCAGATCCTACCTATTATATTGTGAACAGTTCATCTGTTTATCATTGAACATGTTGTGAAGGAGCTGGTCGTGATACTGTGTAGCTTTAATAAACGTCTCTTTGTGAGGAATTTTGTTTCTGATTGACCAGACGTGAACTTCAAGTTGATTGAAGAATGCCAATAATGTTACCATATACATGTATGCTCCATCCTTATGTAACGTTGATGTACAAAGGCAGTTATCTCCCCCATCAAGTGTGAAATTAATGTTGTCCTTTGTCTATTACAGCGTAAGATATATGGCATGTTCTCAGAGGTCGCTTTAACACTTCTGACATCACTTGAACGTTGGTGAATGCACCGAGTGGGCTTTGAAGCCTGTCATGTTGTATCCTTGTCCTTCAACCTCACCAAACTACCTTGGGGCTTTACGTGGGCCAATATCAGGAGTTACAAAAAACACTACTTGCGTAACCCAGCTTTAATAGCAACGTCTATTCCCTATGTGACAGTTTTTGGGATTGATTTCACATTTTAACGAGCTTTGATTCCAAGTGGTCACACCAAGACATGGCGCATACGGCAATATGTCACTCAGAAACCATAATATTGAGAGCTGTCCAAAATAATGTTGTTAGTAAATATTTGGAGGCTATAAAGCATACCTATTCACACTATGTTGAGAGAACCAGCATGGTGAAATGATGCTGAGATATGGCTGCTCTCCCCCTAGCGAGATGTACGTTAATAGGGACAATATGGCTTGATCTCATTTTGACAGAGTGGTGTAGCGTAATCTTGTCAGTTCGAGGTGTGTTTTTTCCCCAGCAAGGGAATGTGTTGTGTAATAGTTTTTATATTTAATGTTAGAGGTTCTCATGCAGGCGGACAAAAATACCTTAAAATTTTTGGACCCATTACATTATGTCTGTAAATAGGGACGGCGAGAGTCGGAAGGACTTCCATCATTTCCACTCCCCAGCGTCATTATCATCGGTATGGATTTTCAACCTTGAGAGAAAAAATCGTCATGAAATTGATTGTGGGTTGTTCTGTCAATATCCCTGGGTTCCATGATGTTCCTCTGTCCTAATTCCATTCGTGCAGAAAACATGGCCAATAATATTACATTAGGGTGAGAGTGCGAGTTGTCTAAAACCACATTCTGTCAAACACGGTCTCGCAGTGTTTTGGCCCAATTTCTGATTATGGCCGCTAGAAGATGAGCAATTTTCCCCCCTTTTTGAGCAAGTCCATCGCCATATTGCCCCATTTGAATTGTCATATGGCAGAAAGCATCGTAACTAAGATAAATGTGGCAGTAACAAATTTCCTAAATGCTTCTCGGCCCATCGTAAGATTGGATTGGAGGAATTATTTCAGACACAGATCATGTTTGTGCAATGTTTTGGGTTTTTTTCTTTGCAAGAAGGCACTAACCGTACATATCACAACATTTGGAAAACTCAACAGTTTTGGAATCTCATTGGTTGGTGACAAAAGTAATCCATAAACTAATAAATAATTGATCAGCTTGCGAAGTTAAGCTGGCATACAGTGGTTGGATTTTCTTCATCTTATTTTCCAGCAGTCAGTGGTGAAAGATGCTTTACGATAATTTCTTTTGGCGTAATAACACAGTGGTTTGCTGCTTCAGTGATTCAGTGGTGTTCGTTGATTGGCGTAATCTAGACCATGTAATGTGTGGCTAATACTCTAATGTTGTCATCATCGTAACATGTTGTCCGTGATTTATCTCAAGATTTAGTATTTATTGGCGCATTAATGGGCAGACATTGTAGATAAGAAAGGGTGACTATACATGTACACTTCTTTGAAAATAGAAGTCTCAGAAGACTGGATGAATATGAATGACCTCTCCGTTTCCTGTGGCCTCACAATTTCTGCCTTCCATTGCTCACACCCTCCAAAATACCCTATTTCTTCTGATTTTTGAATGGCATTTTTAGACTATCGATCTTTATGCCAACTGAGGCTAAATACTGTGGCATGGATATTTTATTTATCCAAAGATCTGAAAAGACAGCGAGTGAAATTTGTAGAATGTTAGCAGAATTTCTCTCTGCAGATGCCTGAAGTTAACTTTTGCCATCTAAATAAGAAATAGGGTAACATTGAGAAAGTTGCTTCCCTTCTAGCACCGTCAGTATGGCACCAAATCTTGGTCAGTCTACTATTTTTAGCCCACCATCACCAGATGGTGGGCTGTTCAAATCGCTTTTTGTCCGTGGTCCGTCGTCCGTCCGTAAACAATTCTTGTTATCGCGATTTCTCAGGAACTGCTGCATGGATCTTTCCCAACTTCGGTACACAGGTTTCCCTTGGGGTCTAGTTGTGCAGATACCTTTCTGGTCCGATTCGAAAATCCAATATGACCACAAGGCAGCCATCTTGGATTTCCCCATGAAACCTTGTTATCGCGATTCCTCAGGAACTACTGCATGGATTTTCCCCAACTTCGGTACACAGGTTCCCCTTGGGGTCTAGTTGTGCAAGATACTTTTTCTGGTCCGATTTGAAAATCCAATATGCCCACAAGGCAGCCATCTTGGATTTCCCCATGAAACCTTGTTATCGCGATTTCTCAGGAAGTACTGCATGGATCTTTCTCAAATTTGGTACACAGGTTCCCCTTGGGGTCTAGTTGTGCAAGATGCCTTTTCTTGTTCGATTCGAAAATCCAATATGGCCACCAGGCAGCCATCTTGGATTTCCCCATGAAACTTTGTTATTGTCATTTCTCAGAAAGTCATGTCTCCGGACATTCACTTTCAGACTAACTTTGCTCTTTTCTCTTGTACTATTACAACTGACATAAGTACAGTTTCTAGAAATCTTGAAACTCCTTAAACTTAGAAAGGTGATATCTTGGTGTTCTCCATGCAGTGTCCCCTTTTCGATCTTTTTCGCTCAGATTCGAAATTCTGTAAACAAAATTACAAATCAATCGTTTGTTCTTAGTAATAATGGACAAAAACATCCTCTTGTCATTCGCTTACAATTATCGGACAATGGTGGGCGCCAAGATCCTTCAGGATCTCTCTTTTTATCCCTCAGCCCATAGGGCTGTGGGGTCTTGTCGTTGCCATGTACGTACGTCCGTCCGTCAACATTTTCTTGTCCGCTAAATATCTGCAGATCTATGAAGTCGGGCCTGACCAAACTTTGGTGAGAGCTTCCTGAATGTTGACAGATGAAATGATTAGATTTCCAGATGGCTATGATGAGGTCATTATTTTTAATTATTTTTTTTATTATTTATTGATGGCGTAGCTTTTGCACTGTTATCTATGCCCATCAACATGTTCTTGTCCGCTGAATATCTGCAGATCTATCAAGTCGGGCCTGACCAAACTTTGGTGAGAGCTTCCTGAATGTTGACAGATGAAATGATTAGATTTTCAGATGGCTATGATAATTTCATGATTTTTAATTTTTTTTAATTTTTTAATTTATTGATGGCTTAGCTTTTGCACTGTTATCTATGCCCATCGGGAACCCTTGGTTGCATGTTTCGTTGTGAATTTTGAAGGTTCCCTGATACAAGAAAGCCTCATTGAATGAAGGACAACATTTTTCTTAAATTTTGCTATTAAATCATTCTATTCTACATCATATGATTTATTCTAAAACTTTTGCATGAACCATATTTGTGTCCACACATTTAACTGGTACAACATAATGCTTCAATTTTTGTCACCAAACATGTTACGGTACCTTGGAAATTATGTAAAAAGAGTGTAGGAGAGCCCATTTTTAGCCTGACTGTGCGCAATTTTGAATCAGTTTGCATACCTGGAGCTTATGCCCCCCCTTGGGATTTTTTGCAGGTTCCGATCCCAAACTCCCAGTTCCTTTTCGTAATTCATTATTGAGGGTCCAATTTTTTTAAGTGAATTTCGGCGCAAAGAGCCTGTGATCAATCACAAAACAGAGGTTTATTAACATGAAATGAAATTGCTAGGAGGACTGAAATATGTGTTCAGTCCCCAACATGTGCATCCCTGGTTCATGTTGGTCTTTGGCTGGCTAAGCTAAGTGCCTACGTGTAGCTATATTAACTTGACGGGAGAGTAAGTTCAGAACGTTGGGGGGGAGTGCTGAGAGATGGTTCTCTGTAAAACTATAGTTGATCACTTTAGGACTGCTTGCATAAACTAACTGCCAAGCAAATCATCATGGTCAACTCCAACATGCAGGCTACAAGATTTGATAGGTTTACCACAAACTAACTTCTGTTTTAATTAAGTCTTCTCTCATGGTGGAGTTCTCAGTTTTTGTGCAGAAATCCTCACCATATGTGTTAACGGATTTTCCGAATATACTGTCTCAAAGTCTGAAAAGAAGACACTGGACAGAGATCGGTCCATGTCAGGTTAAGAGGTATGTTTATTCTCTGACATCATGAGGGCTGTTATGATTACAAAATATACTGCCATGTCAGACCAACATTGCATAAAAAAATAGATAAACTACAAAACCACAAGATTGACGGACGTCATGAGAGCTGCAACGATTACAAAATATACTGTCATCTTATGATGCTTAAGAGAGATTCATTACAAAAGCATGTCATTTTAGTTTTAGACCGAGGTTTCAAATTTCTTTCTGATCATGTCACATGTTGCATAAAATATTATATTTATTATAAAAAATTATCAGGCCTCTGGAAATGTCACAACAATAACAAATGAAATGTCACAACCTAGCGACTGGCCTTCAGCTATGAATGGATAACAGCACGGATAAGGTATCAGTCACTATGACAGAGGTGATGTCCTATCTTACATAAGTAAAAAAGGTCGGTTTGTACTTTATACATTATATATTTCAATTTGACCTGTTGGTACAGTCTGGCCCACATATACATGTTCTCTAGAGTGGTGTTGACTGGTTTTCGCCCACGATATTGATTGACCTCTTCACAGCTTTTCTACGATCATTTAAATCCAGGCATTTTATGACCAGATTTGTACTTTGTATTTTGCAGGCCAAGGTCCCGATCTAGGTCAAGGTCAAGAGGTCGGGCCGATCGTGAGCGAGAAAGAGAGAAGAAAGCTGTCAAGTGATCTTCAGCTGGACAGGCCTTAACTGGCATTTTCTTTCTTCTTATTAACCACAATGGGTGGGATGAGTGGGAAGCTTCAAGCGAACAAGTGAAACTTGTCCAAATGAACACAGAGTATACAGAGAGACTTGGAAATACTATTACCATGGTACTAATGGTCCATTATGGTGTATACATTGTTTTCAATTTGTGTCCAATCAGTGTCTTGTCCAGGTCAACACCAAATATACTGGTCCCAAGTACACTGACCTGGTCCTTTGCCTACAGATTTCATTTCGCTGTACTGAGAAAACTGGAAGCTGATTGTTGAAGAATCAGCTGTCATATAGCCTTGTTGAAATAATAAGATATTAGGAATTTATATCAATGTTTCATGACACAAACAAATCCATTGTGGGGGAGGCCCTTAGCTGGAAACCCATCCACCCATCTTTTGGATGGGTGATTCTGATTTTGGACAGGAGAAAATTCTGATGGATGTGTGGTGGACAGGGCAAGAGAATTATCCTGGCATAATATCGGCGAATTTATAGCAAAATTTCTTCACGATTTCACGTAAAAATGACATATTTTATTCTCCTGAATTTGCTCCTGTCAAGTTGACGACACCCCATAATGTGGAAAGATGCCTAGCACACATGTGCCCAAAGTATGTTAATTTAAATGGCACAATTTAGTCCAATCAAAAGGCCGGACACCACTATTGACAGGACACTGGATTTATTTCAGCCAGAAGGTGGGATTTCATTCAATAAAATCAACTTTTTTGATGACTGGACAATCTTGAAGCAAGAAAAGTAGAGTACTTCCCCTTGAATCTGAAATGGCTGACAACCTGTATATCCGTCAGGTTAGTGGGTTACAAGATGAAAAAAAAACAGCAAGAAAATCTGCAAATTTCCCTTTGATACTCGAATGTAAGCTTCGCTCTTACGATGAAGGGTCAATATGCAGGTTTTGAGCTACAGCGCAGTGCCACCTAAATTGGAACTCTAATGCTTGGGGAGATGAATTTAGTCCATACACAGAGGGTTTGGTAGGGCCAGAATACCAGTCAGAGGTATAAAAATGTATGATCCTGTTTTACTGGTTTGAATTATGTGACAAAAATGTACTGGATTTGGACCAATGTGTCTTTGTCTTCATTTATAAACTTTATGTAACATACCAGTTTCATGATTATAAACAACAGGAAAGTTCTAGGCAGTCTGACCCTACCATAGGTCACATGAGACAGCTATTTGTCCCTTCATATATGGAGAGTTCCACTGTTTTCATCATCTCAACACTCGATTACATTATTAGAATTCCTGGCTAAAGCCTTGATGCAGGACTTGCCATGAGATAATCGCAGGTCCTGTATCAGATTTTCAAGGTAAGTAGGTGAGCAGTTTCTATAGAAATTTGAATGATTTAGGCGAACAATTTTCTGCTCGCATCTTACATGTTCATCTTTGTGAGAAATAGTTGAATTCATCTCTCATGTCAAGACTCTCATGTCAAGGTCTGTTGTACAATACTTGTAACCACAGCAGTGAAATTATTAGGCCTGGTACACATGAACAAGTGAGACCAAATTTGTGGAAGACTTATGGCCATTCGCTTTAATATGCTGCTCTGGTACGTCATGTAAGCTTGTAAGCAAACTAATGATTATGACCGCTACAGACTTCCATATACATTTCGTAAAAATATCAACTTTAAGTAAGATAGTTGTGAAAGGATTTTGGAAGAGAATTTTCTGGTCCGATTCGAATATCCAATATGGCCACCAGGTGGCGATCTTCAATTTCCCCATGAAATTTTGTTATCATGAATTCTCTGGAAATTACTGCATGGATCTTTGTCGAATTGGGTACACAGGTTCCCCTTGTGGTCCAGCTGTGCAAGATACCTTTTTTTGGTCCATTTCCAAAATCCAATATGGCCGCATCTTGAATTTCCCATGAAACTTTGTTATCATGAAATCTCAGGAAATTACTGCATGGATCATTTAGTGTTCAGGGGGGACAACACAAGTTAGAAACTCATCTATTGCAGTTCTTTAGTAAAAATTTCTTACAGCTGCTTTCTCCAGTTACAGCCAGATGAGCTACAGTGCCGTGGCACTATCTTTAGTATTTTGAAAGTGGCAATGATACTTGTTTTCTGATTTTTGCGGTATAGCCAAAGTTAAAGCATTGCCCGGTACCTCACCTTGGCCCGATGTCACATGAGCAATGACATTGTTTTGCACCTTTCATGGCGAAAGAGTTTTATCTCAGGACTGCGCTATTGCCATCGCATGAAGCCCCTGGTCTGTCACAGCTGGAAGAGGGCAACTTTAATTTGGTGTGTCAGGTTACATATAAGACTTCACTCCTTATAGCACATGAACTTAGATATCAGGATAATTGATCATCTGTCAAGAAACTATTGAGGCATTTTGAAGAAAATTGGCATTTTAAGTTCCCAGCAAATATGTGTTCTTTGTATGGAAGTACAGGCATTTTCCGTGGAATTCTGATCTAATCCCATGCACATTTTTAAAATTTGTGCGATTCTAAAATCTCGCAAATATTGTAAAATCACGCAAGGGACAATTTTAAAATCGTGCCACCAACTCTTAATGTTGAATTTCTTTTAGCAGAGGACTATTTTAGCTTGAACACTGTCGCATGTTCAGCTGTAAGGGAGGTAATTTTTCCTCATAAAAAGTGTAATAAACTGACACTACAGCAGACAGGGTGAACATGGAGGACCTCAGACTGAAATTAGAGGGGCCATAAAAGACTAACCTCATCTGAAGAATTTGGAAGAAAAGGTTGAGCAAATAAATAAAGTGTGAAAGTTTGCCAGCTAGGTCCCTACTTGCTTCAAACTGGTTCTCATCATATGAGCGAAATATACTTGAGTGTGACATTATTAAAACGAAGTCCCCCCCCAACTCTATGTAGACAGGAAAAGTCTAACTGAACTGCCCGGGACTAAACCTCAAAACCAGACATGATACGAATACTCTAAATTACATTTGAATCTTGCAAATGTAGCATGCAATCCCTTGAAAAGTTTTCAAAACAAACTTTAACGTTTTTAATAAGAATCTTATTGATTAAAGTACAAGAAATTTGAAGAGTTACCTATCTTCAGGACATAAGTAAGTAAAGATTTGTTGTCTTAGGTTTAGTCTTCCACATATATGGTTTTAACGTAGCAAGAAACTGATGCGCAAAACACCAGGCAAGTTTCTGAACAGCATAGCAGTAAAATAATGATGAACGGTAATGCGACAATAACCTTTAATAACATGGAGAATGAATTGGGGGAAAAAATAGTAAAATGGTGATAAATTTAACTGACCTTAACTTAATTGATAAACTATTGCACGAGTCAAGATAATCAACATACAAATAAATGGGTTTGACTCGAAACCATATAAAAGTTCCAGTGTGCCTCTAAGACTACTGCCCTAGCAGCTGCGAAAGATCTGTAAAAGTTGCAATAACATGAAATGCATGCCTTAATGATTGATTGTATGGTTGAGCTTTGCAGAATGAATACCTGAGAAGAAAATTGGGTTGCATTATTTCAAAAAAGCGCAAAGCTCTGTTGCGCAATACTTGCACTATCTTTAAGAATGCATGTAACATATGTACTAGAGTAGTGTTGACTGATTCAAGTAGACCAAACCGAATCCCAGATTATGCAAAGTAAGTCTGCTTACCTCATAATTTTATTCATTGGACTGTTGAGGGTCTACCATAACGCTAGTCAAAATATAGGCAAAATGACATTCATTATCCAATTTGTCAGAAACCTCTTTATAAAATGGACTCTTATTGTGAGTTCTCGAATAACTTGATCCCAGAAAGTGAACTGATCGAGCTGGAAGATGTACCTCTGACTGAACCACACTGAAACCTTTGTATACTGAACAGGCATAGGAACAGGTTATAGTGTCACTTCTGAAAGGGTTCTGTTTTATCATGGTTTAAAATACTTTTAAGTATTGGGACCATGGATAATATTGATATTTAAAGGTCAGTTGACCCAGGTGTCAGTATTTACAGGTTTCATAGTATTACACTGGCCCAAGAGGTAACAGAGCAGTACTGCACAGTAACAGCTTGGTTACTCTTCAGTTGCCATGCAGTACTGTTCAGTCCTGTACGTTCCTTGCGGTACTGTACATTATCCAATCAGTACTGCCCAGTTAATGAGTGATAGTGTTTGGATACTGACTGGTACTGTACTGAGGTGTACTTCCTTGCAGTTACCTTTCAGTTACCACATGGTACCAACATGTAGAAATTTGTCGGTCTGAAGACAACCAGTCAGAACTATAATTCAGCCAAGTACGGTGTATCACGTTGGGCACACTGGTTCTCGTCAGATCACCGAAGTTAAGCAACGTTGAGCTCGGTCAGTACTTGGATGGGTGACCGGGTGCTGTACTGTCTGGCTGGGCTGATTAGTGTCCAGGATAATAGAAACTGTGGGCACTCGTGTTCTGGTACCGTTGTGATATGACTGAAAAATGTTGAAAATGACATTAAATCCTACTCACTCACTAGAATGTAACCTCTTGTGTCCTGAAGGGTTCCCACACTCTCAGAAAGTCCTGGAAAGTTAAAATTTTCTCAAACTCGAAAATCTAGGAAAATCTGTCCGAGAAAACTGCTAGAAAATCGATGAATGACTGGCAGCATCAGTGGAATTGTGAAAGTAAATCTTCATGTGGTCTCGTTCATTAGGAAATTGTTCTGTAGTAAATTAAAACTAAAATGAAAATGTCAGATGGGTCAATCCAACAACCTGTGTTTTTCCATGACTAGTCCACACATAAATTATGTAAGAATTTACTATGTTTATGGAAACGTCCATTGAAACATGAACTTGCTACTTAAAACACTCTCATTGGTAGTCATGAAGGAAAGATTTTTTATAGACACTCAAGCTCTATTCTTCTCCTTTGTTTTGTGATACTTGCACGAAAGACTCACCAAAAACTTATTATGTTGTTGCTTACATTATTGTATGCCATTTGGGAGCATTCAAGTATTGAGAATGCATGAAATCTCTGTGTGTGTAATGCTTGAAAGTCCTGGAAAAAAACTTGATTTAGATCCTGGAAAAATAGTTTTTAAGAAGGGTGGGAACCATGAAATTTCAGATTGTCAACAATATCATTGATAGATTCATATAATTTTGTCTTCCTGCTCACATATATTTAGCTATACATATCCATGGTGTGATTGAATTGAAGCCGAGTGGCATATTATTTTTTTATTCATTTTATAATGTAAGTTCATTTCTGCTTCTTTTTTTCTTTTTCTTTTTCAAACTAAAATGTGAGAATTTTAGATTCTTATTGATCAAGCTAAAGTGGGAGAACCATCAAGAAGATCCAAATCATACACATGGTTGGAATATTCCTGAATACTCCTCCAGTATCTTACCCATAAATGAGATGTGACAAAGAAACTACGGAATTCCATAATTTTTTTCAATCACAGAAAGTAATTATAAAATTTCCCTCCATAAAATCAGGTTATCAAATGTATTGGTCTTCACAAGGTCGGTTGGAGGGCCAAAAATGAAAAATTACATTTGAGAGAATTTTTCCAGTTCTCATCAAAAACACTACTTTGTAAGCTCAGAGTTAGTATTGAGCTCCGGGATCATGAATAAGAGAACTTCAAAATAGTGGATTTGTCAAAAATCCTGTATTTCGAGGTGAAATCATATGAATTAAGTCAGTCCTGAACCGTGATAAACTTCACATGGAAATTTATTTTGTCCAGAGATGATTTTGATTCTGGACTGGCTTCATGCCAATTCTCACTAAAATGTGCCAGGTCCTTCATATCCAAAATTTGTAAGACTTTTATCTGCAGGTGAACTTATATACCAAGGCCAGTGTGAGTGTAGAAATTGACCAGGTTTGCAAAGATGGTATTAACTGCAAAAGTATTTGTTCTTGTAAAAAAAAAAAAATACCTGTAAAATTTTTCTCACAAAATTGATCTGTGTTTTCACTGTTGAGAGCAGTACTCAATGTTGACCATCAAAATGGTAAAAATGTAAAGTGTTCTCTTTCTAATCGACACATTATCCATGTACCAGAGGCTTGGACAACTATTAGTATATTTGTGTACCATGTCTTATGCACGAGACAGTCAAGTGATGAATATTCATAATATTGAAATGAAATAAATATTACAATGAGAAATGATTCTTTTTGTTGTCTTTGGTTCTTCATTAAAAAAAAAACAATAATTGGGGAGATCAAAGAGAACACAAAAATTGCTGCGAAGGATAACTGCCTCATACACTCATCTCTGTTCCTTTTCCATCCATCTATTTCTGTGTACTCGGAGCAAATTCTGTGTGAATGGACCAGAAACCCTGGTGCTCGCCCCATCCAATCCTTATGCTCTTGAAATATTCCTTATCTGCGAACAAAGTTTCATGTGCTCGAACAAATTTTCACCAATATCCTGGGTCTTTCTCTGTCGACAGAAATACTCAAAAACAAGATTTGACCTGATTAAGTTGAGACCCCTCAAAGTGGGCTATGAATTCACACTGGTCTCGCTTGGGTGGATGTTTTGGGGATAGAGACGGACCATTCATGGTCCGAATTGGCGGTGTGAAGGGTCATATCGAAACCAAGTTGGGGAGAGACCGACTGGGCTAGTGTGTAATAGAACTACTGTGAATCTGCACATGTGCAGTCGGTGAATAGTAGAAAAAAGGCATTTGGATGGAAGTTTTGGGGTCAAGGTGGCCCAAATGGGTCACATGAGGTGTCATATGTAAGCACTCATGGGGCAGAGTCCAGTGGTTTTGGTTTGATCATTCTGGGCATGTGCATTCTGGCAGTAGTATAGAAAGTGGGCATTGGAGGTGAAGTTTGGGAGGTTCATACTCCATGTAAGGATCATGAGAATGCATACAATACCCAAGTATAGGGACAACAATGTGTCTGGAGTTGAGTCTTTTCAGCTGCATGAAGACTCAGACAATAGCTTCCTGCATGAAGTATCTACCGTTTGGGATTGAGGTGGACCATCCATGGTCCAAATGGATTATGAAAAGGTGGAGAGCTCTCGACATGTAGACACACTTGCGGTAGTTCAGACGGAAAGTCAAATCATGGCACCTGCGCAGTCGAGGCATAATAGCGAAAGTGGGCATTTTGGAAGTACGCAGGGTTCTGATTGAGGGCTATATCACTCAAAATAGAGTGCACCCTAAACTCCAAAGGAACTTCCTCGCATGTGTGTCTAAAATTAATGTGCTGCAGGCTAAAGGGTCTAGGCAGTACCATCAGGTGAATGCACAGGCGTGCGATGACGTCACCTCCATCAAGGGTCTAAACGCCAATGGTCGAAGTATGGGCATGTGATTGGAAGGGTGACCATGCATTCAAGCGTTAAGGTGTCGAGCTAGGGCGTTGAAGAAATAAGATAGGGAATTAAGGCATTGAGACAGGCGTTAATGCGTAATGATGGGTGGTGATGGGCGTCGCCTCATTTCAATGAATTGGTGAATTTCGTGGGATATTTAGACCCATCAGAACTGAGCTATTTCTCCAGTGCATTGAAGCCTTAAGCTTGGCATTGGCGGGCGTTACTGTGTTACATCCATAAAAGCAAGCATATCTCAAAGACGTGCACTTTGGACAAGCGGATAAGTAACTATGGACGAAGATTGAACTTTCTCAAATGGCGGCTTATGATTGGACAGGGGAGCAGCCGATGATGCATCTGATACACACGATACTATTTTGTAAACATACCCAACGCACTACCCATCGTGGGTGTGTTAGGATGGAGGGGATAATCAAATGATTGACCTGTTATCCTTGTTGTCTAATCAGAATTCCTTAGCACAGGACTACAGTCGTAGAGCTATTTTTTGAGTGCATGGGTGTGTGGTCTCACCAGCGTTAGGGCATCACTGTGTTGAGACTGGCTTTGGGCATACCTCACTCACTCACTGGGAGCTCACTCGGTCACTCCTTCAACCACTGACTCGCTCTCTCATTCGCACGTTCGTTCCTCAATTATTCACAAACTTAATTACTCTGTACCCAGTGGGAGGTACCTCTACATGACGAGACAACCCCATGTGCCCTACTCTCAACACCAGCCCGCCTGAGGTCAGGAAACTCCAGGTCCTACATCCATCTCCAAAGTCCACTAGTCGCCCCTATGGGTTAGTATTTAGGGGTGAAGGTTGGCATGTCTCAAGGGTGCACCCAAGGGATGCTGCTCAAACTCTACTACTGATTACGTCACAGATGACGTCAGTCACATGAACATCACTAGAGTCGTAGTCTACACCACGAGAGATTCAATGCGAAATCATGCACACTATATTTGGATCGGATATGGCCCCTCCTTCATTCAAACACAGCCCTGCATACCAAAATGCCTGCTTTAATTATTACGCCTCGACTGCGCAGGCGCACCATGACATCCCTTCCCGTCCAAACTACCTCAAGCTTAGTCTACATGCCGATCGAGTGCTTCCTACCTCACACAATCCATTTGGACCCCAGTTAGTCCACCTCGACCACAAACCTCCATCTCAAATGCCTTTTTGCTACATTACTGTCTGTGCATGCGCAGAATGATGAAACCTGACAATCACCTGTCCAGTCCCACTCTGCCCTACGACTGCTTGCATATGACACCTCACACAACCCATTTGGACTATGGATGTTCCACCTCTACCCCAAAACATCCAGCGAAGTGCCCTTTTCCCACTACTTCCTGGGCTGGGCCTGCGCAGATGGACAAGTTCTAGAACAGACCACCCAGTCCGACTCTCCCCCACGAGCGTTTCGTTATGACAGGTCACACAACCCATTCGGACCACGGATGGTCCATCTCTCCATCCCTAGCCGGACGCTCCCCCATGAGCGCTTCAATATAAGACCCCATACGACCCAGAGGTGGTCCACCTTGACCTCGAAACGTCCATCAAATGCATTTTTTCTACTACTGCTCGAATGTGCATGCGCAGACTAACACCGGAATTCACGTGATTTCACACCTACTGTGAAAAGAGTATGGCTAAAGTCATTACCTATGCGTCTGTTAGTAAGAGTTCAGTGGTTCGTGGTGAAAATGTGAAAGAAGGATGTGATGTCGTTGGTGTGAACACGTCTGAATGCACTCCCAGTGCAATGCAGTTGATGAATGTGAGGTTCCATTTGTAGAC
This sequence comes from Hanleya hanleyi, assembly GCA_036873755.1. NCBI lineage: Eukaryota > Metazoa > Mollusca > Polyplacophora > Lepidopleurida > Hanleyidae > Hanleya > Hanleya hanleyi. Next base: position 74,030 of record JAVTVY010029086.1, on the reverse strand, counting down.
TGTAAACAGTGTGAACATCGGTTACTCATCACTCCAGTTTGAAGAAGATTATCTGTCCTACTGAGATTATGAACAGTAAGCTTCTCCAGATGTTGATATATTGCTGTAACGTCACTTAGAGATGTAAGGAAAAACTAAATTTGGTGTTATACGATGATGGTGGTGTCCTGGTGTAGACACTTTGTTAGGGGCCTTTATACCACCAAAAAAGGCGACGACACACAGTCTCATCAATAAATGACGAACAGTTATAACCATCGTCAACTTGTGTATTGATGAGAGTTGCTGGTAACAGTTCTCGCCATAAATGATGATGACCGGAAATCAATCATTCATTCTCACCATTTATTGATGATGGCCAGGCCCCATCGTCAATAAATGGTGATCGGCTGACTTCATCACCATTTTTCCTCATCAATAAATGGTGAGGACGGCCTCATCGCCGATAAATGGCAATGGGTCAGCACCATTTTTCTGACTCTGTAAAGTGTCCGATAATCAAGAAAACATTTGGGACATTGAGGCGGAGTGTGTGGTCTCTACTGGACATGGTGGCGTCTTAACGAGGGCACCTAAAGACGGTATCATCAGAAATTTGATCGTGGATTGTTTGACATCGATTGATTTGTGACATGAGTTTGTGTTTTGTATAGATTTTTGATAGATTATTAATGTCCTTTAGATAGTGTTCAACATTGTTTATAGTTGGCTTGAAACCTTAGATGGATAAATAATAGTATAGTCTCCGCCACAATAGTTTGTGCATTGTTAAACTATTCGGAATTTTAACAGAACACTGTATTCCGGACGAATCATATTGATTTCGACGGTTCAGAAATATCAGAAGAATTTTATGTCTTCTCGAGCTTCGACAATCTAGTCGCATTGGAACTCGAATAGTGTACAATATTTCAGATGGCCTATCGTTAATTTATATGCACAAATTTTCCTGGGAACCTCAATGAGAATGAAACGTGATTTTATGTCCATATAGAAAAAATATCCATGGAAATCTTTAAATAGTTTGACAACGAAATTGTAGTATGCTTGTCGCAAGATTTCGTTGCGAACAAAACGGGCTTCCATTGCTTCAATAGTATATGAGCACCTTTTGACGAAAACAGGACCCACCATTCCATGGATTTGAAATATGAGGATCTTGTATGATGGATTGTGTTACAAGCGATGATTGTATTTCAATTCTCTACCTCACATACATGTTTTCGAACGGAAACATATGTCCTCGCTGCCTTCATTCTGTCATGAGGTATGATTATCGCTATACATTATCCACAGAATTATTTTGCGATCTGAAAATTCAATCGACCAACTCTTTTGTCAACTCTTGTTCCTGTTTACTATTAGCACACCTTCATCGCACAAGATGTCGAACTGAACCGTCAACTTGAACCTTTGAAGAAAATCCGAGCTCTACAGCATGATGAAACCTCGTTTTATAGTTAAACGTTCTCACGATGTACTTTAAAATGGCCGCCTAAAAGTGTGTTACCACGTTTTATAGTTAAAAGTTCTCACGATGTACTTTAAAATGGCTAAAAGTGTGTTGGACGTCTAATATATACATTACAAGCGTCTAATATATACCTTACAAGGAGTCAGTTCATATACAAATTGACAGATTTGTGTGAAATTTCGCCAGGATCACTAATCTATGGCATCAGTCAGATATCGCGTATCCGGATTAAGGTCAGTGGGTCAAAGGTTAACATCACTGGCCCGAAAATCAGGCAATTAGGGAAATTCCCTTTTTGTTTGAGTGGATACATCAGTGGGAGACGATATGCCAGGTACTGAAATTATCAAAGGTCAAATAGGTCAAAGGTCAAAGTCACGGTACACACCCGACAGGAAATTATTGAAAACTTTGTTTGTGCCATTATTCCAGATACAGGATTTGATGTGGTCCAGACTTCGTGTAAGGATCATGATACAATGCCTACAATAGCCAAGCTTGAGGATAAAGCCCAACGCACACAGCGAACATTTTGTTGTATTAGAACAAAAACGGTATTGTAAGTAGATTTTGTCTGCTGTGTGCGGGGCCCAAAGAACAGAAAACATCTGTTCGGAACAAATGTTCGAAAGATCAAACTTGTTTGACACTGCGAACATGTTTTGCGCTGAAACAAGTTTTTGTCGTCTGTGTGCGGGGACTGCGAACATTTCTCGGAACACTTTCAAACTATTAACCGATCAACTGGCGAGCCACGCAGATGTGACAGAGGATTGAACCCGCGGCTACGTCTATTTGTGGCGCTGGCGGTTTGTTTCGAGATGAAATGTTCGCTGTGTGCGGGGAACAGGAACAAAAACAAACAGAAATTTTGTTCTAATACAACAAAATGTTCGCTATGTGCGTTGGGCTTAACAAAGGCTCTGGAAAGAGCCAGGACTTTTTAGCCTAGACATCTTTATATCTTAGTTTATATGAAGTGTCGACCAAAGATGTGGACTGTGAACGAACCACTGGAATACCTCAAGCTTATGACAAACAGGAAATCTTTTGAAAGCAAAGGTCAAAGGAGATATAAAAAAATAAGAAACTCTTGAAAATAATATTTTTGTGAAAAGGTCAATGGTCAAGGTCACCGACCACTAGCATCTCACAGTAACACGTAATACTGTCTCACATTTTGTGTTACTCTTATTTTATCGTAATTTCTAACCGTACACCTGAGTCAGCTGATAATCGTTCGATTGAATGTAACACCTGGTTCTACTATTCTTTATATGTATATTGAATTTGATAGTAAGAAATACAGACATTGAGAGAATACCGATATATCAAAGGTGATATACTAAACTAACTAACTAACTCCAACTAACGATTGTCGTGCACAAAACTTGAAAATACATTGTACTTCAACGTCAAATTCTTGTTCACGATGGGTGTCCGATAACTGATACTCTCCACGGCGGGAACTGAGCTGAAAAGTCGAGTTAAAAATAGCTCTCGCACGTGCAGAAGGGAGTGACGTCATCGATGGAATTCATAACAGAATATAGCCGACGAGCTCAGCAATCATCGTGTCAGTTTTCATGTCATTTCAAGAAGTACTTTTTTATATATTCCAAATAAACCTTCAAAACCGCACGATAATAGATCGGACACCCGTATACACATATTTCCAAATCTGCGAGAAGACGTTCTTAGGGCATCGAAGAAAAACACTGACATGCTCTAATAGCAGCACAATAACATGAATTATAAACGCCTGTATTTATCTGACATTTGAAAAATAACCATAATCATTAATCATAACGTAGATCTGATTTGTACCTGTCAGGTCATATACAGATCTCTACTGTACCTGTCATATTATCTCGTTAGAGGTCGGAATACTGCAATCCAAGGTGAGTGACTTGTTCTGGTGATGCTGTATGGTATTGTATGGAACTGCGTAATATATCAAATCTGACATCGATTCTGTCAAGTTTCCTGTCGCTGCGTGGTATAATGGTTAAGATTTGAGTAACAGGTAAACAGATGGGCAACCTACCTTGTAGATCTCACTACTCCTCACTGACCCACTCACTCTGCGCTCAATACAAAGTTAGCAATCAATATTCAAAGATGAGACGACATTTTTATATCATATACTTTAGAGAAATTCTCTTACGTGCGTAATTCAACAATACCAATAGAGTTGGGAATGTCATTGCATATCTATGACTTGTCTCCAACTTTTGTATATTAACTTTTGAGCAATTTATTAAGTGAGTGAAGGAGTGAGTGAGTGAATATGATTTAACGTCGCTTTCGACTATATTTCAGTCATATCACGACGTTGGGTCCTATTCCTTTTCACACCAGGGAACCCCACGGGTGCCTCAGTTAGTCGCCTTTTAGCACAAGCTGTCTGAGTAGCTGAGGTCTATTCTTACCATGACCTGCGCTGTGCACAATGACATCCCAGGTCATTCCCCGGAAGCCCTCACGGGGCGAGTCTGAAGGAGGGAGAAGTGAAAGGGTCACCGGCCGAGAGAGCTTAAAAAAACCTTAACCAAATATAATTCTCAACAATTCCACGCTCGGCAATATTATAACTCCTTACAAAAGTAGGCCTACCACAACAAATCACTAAATAACAATGGGCTAAAGAATGGTACACTCGTAAACGGAAGAAGATTGAACAAACTGTATAACCTGGAAATGGGTTATATATTACGGACAATCCCATCCTGGTTTAAACCGGATTAGGCAGAACAGGGCCTGGTCAGAGTATGGAATCTCCGTAAAAGGAGATACTTTATAAATAATGAGAGTGATTATGAAGAAAGTATACATCCTAAGGAGATAATCCAACCTTCTGATACGCGGAAATGTATCAAATGTCATGTATGGAAAGAGTGAGTGAGTGAGCAGGATTTAACGTCGTTTTCAACATTTTTTCAGTCATATCACCACGGTGCCTACATGTGCCAGAACACGAGAGTGTCCACAGTTCCTATTATCCTGGACACTGATCAGCCCAGTCACCCATCCAAGTATCCAAGAAATGTATCAGATGTAATGTATGTAAAGAGATGTTTACTAATCCTATAAATAAGTATAGCGATAATACTGAAGAGAGGAAACAACAGTATTTGAAGCAAGGCTATGATGAAGATGAATCGGGTGAAAACGCCAGGGATAAATACATGCCGAAGATGAAGAAAACTTTACGTAAGTCATATCACAATCAAGTACTGAATTGGTAAAACCTGTAAAACGACCATATTCATAAGGCAATTTTGAAAACGAGGAGTACAAACGTTATATGATATAGACTGAGGACGTCACATCACCTTATACTTACCCCCCACCCCCACCCCCACCCCCATAACATCCATGTTTTTACATGCTTTTATACATCTACACTGGTGATTAGGATGGAATGGTTGTTCTGAATCCTTCTTTGTATAGATTAAACCCTCATGTGATAAAACATGGCCAAATTTCACCTCATCAAACATGTTACATGGGCGCATGTAACGGATCGTTTTGATTGGAATCTTCCCTCCTCTACCTCCTATCGGAATGCTATAGTATTGATTGTATCGATCTGCTGAGCATGTCACTGTATTATTGGAACAGCTGCTACCAATCATCTACACTTATAAATCACACCGTAAATTCACAGTTATATGTACTGGCAGAAAAGGTGCCAGTACATTCAACTGTAAAATTACGTTGCACCGTATTTTACAATTACCGTTTTTTAACAGGCTTTGTACTGTAAAATGCTGCACCGTATTTTATAATTACCGTTTATTGACAGGCATTCAACTGTAAAATTTGGGTAGCCCTGTAATTCTCAATTACCGTTGTTTTAACATTCTTTAAACAATACAATTACGTGGCACCATTGTCTACAATTATCGGTTCCGCGGCAACCTAGGTCACTGGAAGGCCGAAATGGCCATTGCTCTTCGTGTTTACAAATGCGATCACCACAAGCTTCGTAAATAATCACGAACGAATCTGTGCAATTATTACACGAATAGTAGGATACAACTCCAAGTCAGATAAAACCCATCTTCGCATATGCAAGTCGAACACTACATGACGGAACGTTAGTGTAGTATTTAGCTTGAACTGTGAAGATGGATAAAACCAAAACCACACCGTACTATAGACCGAAAATTAAAGTAAGCCGCTGCGTCCGTCCCAGCGCGTGTTCTGATAATGCTCTGAATGTTGTATCGTACAACACAGGTGTCGGATGTTTCCTGCAACTGAGCGTTTCGTGTGCAAAGATATCAACCTCTTTTCAGAAAAAACAAGAATTTTATGTTACGTGTGTGCGCAGTTTACCCATTGCAGTTGATGTCAACTGAAATATCGCAGTTCAATATACAGATTAATGTGTTTACGATTGAATGTACTGTAAACTCCAACATACATTTACTGTAAAATAACGGTAATTTATAACAGTGTAGTTCGCATCCTCCTCCTCCCTCCTCATCCTCTCTGTCCCCTGTGTCGTGCACATTTCGGATGCCGGATTGCAATTTTTCCACTACTCATCGTGAAATAGGGCGGTATCGCGGCCACCTGCCATTTTCAGGAGTATGATTAGGTGGACATCTTTCTGAAGCATCACAGCAAGTGGTTCGTTCCTGCTAAGAACGAATATGCTCATTCCTATATAATGGTCAGCGGTTTCTTTACAAACAGAAACTTCGTGAAATCTGCCGATAGTCATCAAACTATACTATCATACAAGTTCTTTCTGATATTTGGAAATCTCGGCATTCATGTCGGTGAATCGCTCTGATACAAACAAAAATCAGTTTGTTCAGAAAATACACACTGTTCAATAGACTCCGTGAGTCGGCATAATATGATGATTGATATCGCAGCAGGATAGAAAAATTACAATAACTTTTTAAAAATTTGAACGGGTTCCACCGGATGCCTATCGTACATACCGACAACATCTAGAAGAGATTATGCTCCAATAAACATAATCACATAGAGTATATGGATTTTTCCCTCTGAATCGTATCATCAAACGAATATGTGATACAACCTTTGTCGCCGCTTGTATTCGCGGATCAGTTATCTGTACTTTTGGAACGGGGGAAGTAGTGCATAACATGGATAAGTTATCATTTGTGGCGTAAACGTGAAGCTTGTGGGGGAGATGTAGTGTGACCTTGACCTTGGTTTGATGGGTTGACCTTTGACTTTGGGTATATATGCAAAAAAGTGCATTGGATAACGTGTATCGGAAGTGACGTTATCCCGTGCATGCGCACTCGAGACTATATTGGCCTACAAAGCTGTAGGAGTCGATGGGATTTCACACCATAGCATGAAAAACTACCAATATTTTGTGGGGCGAATAGTGTCGTGTGGGGCTTCTATGAAGTGGGCTCACGCTGTATAGTACGAATCGGGTGGTATAAGGGTCGTATGACTTTGACCTGTGACGTCACCGTGCACGGGCAGAAAAGAAAAGATCTCCGATTGATGCCCTACCTGATACCCGGAGAGGGAACACTATAGGAACACATTAACCGGCTAGTCAGCGATCCTCGCATTCACCACATCAACCGAGTCAACAAGAGATCCAGATGCAACACCCATTAGTCCCCGTGGAGTAGCCAATGTCCAGTCATTACCGCCCGCTTCCATACAGCGGGCCCCATTCATAGAATCAGCCCCGGAACGTTACATTACAATCCAACCCATAAAAGATCCCGAACAGGCGGTACACCCCCAAACCTATCACACGCCTGAGTCCAGCTCGGGCGCTGTGAACACAATTCTATGGCGCGATCTGTTCAATAAAAGCAAGGATGCCGATGTGGGCGAGTCGTTGAAGGCCAGAGAAGAAGAATTTCAACGATTCGATAGCCGAAGCCAAAATTTTGGTCCTTATAACACACCCATATTACGACAGTCTTTACGTCAATACAGAAGTCCATAAAATCTAGTTTTTATGGACTTCTGGTCAATAGTATTTCAACCTCGCGGTAAAAATGGAATCGCTTGACAAGGACCCGGTGTAAGAGAAACGGTTGTCCCCAAGATATGAGTGTCCGCTTGCTATGATTTAACCCAGCTCGGACACTGACATCTGAAAAGGGTCACTCGGATATCAGAGTCCGCCCTAGGTAAAGCATAGGAGACCGGACACTGGTCTCTGGGGAACACCTTGTCTTTCAAATCGGTCCATATGGAGATCGACCAACAGCGATAATGCTGAAGACATGTGCTGGGAAGACATGATCGCTCAAAAGAATCACATATTTGAAATGCCTCTCAACGTCTCTACCTAGACATTCACCATGAACACCGTCGATATCAATGAGCAGATGTATTCCAAACTGAAGCCCAGGGTATTAATGACACAGTCCTACACCAAGCTGGGACCGCAGATGCAGCTCTACGCCGACGAGAAAACATGTGTTATCATCTTGTGACGCTAAAAGGACGACATCCAATGGGTGACCCGGTGATGTATCCTGCTTCATAAGAAACAGATAATATACCCAAAGCCAAGTTTGAAGATGATACCACCAGAAATGTCCGGGATCTAGATCTGCTGACACCACATCAGTCATTTCAGAGACGGACATTGCCTCCCTCATCGACACAACCCGAATAGCCCAAGATGAGCTATATTGCGTCAACTCTCCGCAACGCCCGATAACGCCCGCCTTAACGTCGTCAACATCCGTTGTCGCCCGTCCACAGTAGCCACTCTAACCGAATGACGAACACATACTGCCTTGACGTTCAACCGTCAAGAGTATTGGTAGCTGCTGTGAATACTGACGCACGTTCACGAGAGATTACGATACGCTGAGGAGCCAGAATTCGATGCAGATGCAGAGAGCCTATCCTTTGATGCCGAAATCCTACCGGTTGATACTCAGAGCTAGCTCGTTGTCTGATATAGACAGTCAGAACAGCAGCCATGTGGATCTATGAACAGTATAGCCTGCAGCTGTTTCAAATGATTAGCCATACCACGCTCCGAGCGTCGCCTGGAAGAGTGGCTCTGAAAATGTAGCCAACATCGATGTTGCTTCTTCAGTACCTCGGACTGGCAAAAGACGACGCATATTAGGTGTGTATCAGAACGAAAGGACGGCCGACGCTGCGTATGATCACGAATAAGTGCGAATTGACGGATCGCCGACGATGGCCGCAAGTACGGTTACTCAAATTGTTGTGTCTCACTGGACAAGAGCGAAGAGGGTGGTGGCCTACGTTGGGTCTGATGAATGGTCAAAAGCGTTAGTCTGTAATGAACATATGGGTACGTAATCTGATGGATAATAAAAAAGTATATCAGGCATGTTGATGTCGATTTTCTCTCTCTCTGTCTGTCTCTCTCTCTCTCTCTCTCTCTGGAGGCGCTGCCATATCACACAGGTTGAGGTCAAATCTCGCCTGAGTGGGGTTTGGGTGTGAGATTTTGGGGTTTTCGCGACATTTGGGGTGAAATGCGTTGACGGGCGTTAACGGCCGTCACTGCGTTACGATAGACGTTTACAAGAGTTAGGGCGACTATCTCCCAATATTTAACTCGAAGAGAACTCTCGCTTTGATCTATTTCTAGCACAACCGATTCAAACGCGTGTACGACACGTGCGACCCATGTGTAAAATTTGAGTTCCCCAACATACTTCCCTGGCGACTGCGAATGCACGTCGATGACGTCACCCGCCTGTAGAGCGCGAGCTCAGTCACTCGTACTGTACAACGTGAGTTCGCAACAGAACCACCCCCCCCCCCCTCCACTACCCCCGTGGCTTCCTTGCATGAGTGTAAATTCTCACCTAATCCTAGCTCTGTAGACGCCCGAGGGCACATGCGTGCGGTGACGAAACTTCCGAAAATGGCGATCTGATCCAATACACTTTCCTAGATACATATACAGTCACTTCAAAGGTCAACCATTCTCACAAAGATCACACCACAAAATTTCCCACAACCCCACACGTCACACTTTTACGCCACAAATGATTAGGTATCGATGTTTTATATACAAATTTGTAAAAAAGAAAATTAATCTGAAACGACAGTCCATCCTCCCTCTCTGTTGTGCATTTTTCTTCTATCTAAAGCACACGTAAAAAATACATCGCTAATCTATTACATGTCTATTCTACGGAGCCGTGGAAGGGACATGCATTTTATTTATATTTTCACCCTCAGGAAAACAGAATATTTTCGCTTTTTCTCTCAAAACTTGTGAAATTTTTTTTTTTTTTTTTTCGGATTTGGAAAAGAGAATAATTTTCCTTTCAGTGAAAAAGGACTTTTATTTATATTTTCGGTCTTCGAAAAAAAAAAAAATCCTTTTTTATTTACGTCTACGGAGCCGTGGAGGGGACATAGTCAATATTTTTTTAATTTCCCCCGAGATAATAACTAGGGGGAAATTCGCCATTGGTCAAAATTATCTGGGGGGAAATTCGCGATTGGTCAATTATCTCGGGTGAAATTATCTCAGGGGAAATTAATTTTCCCCGAGATAATATCCCCCGAGATAATTATCTAGGGGGAAATTCGCCATTGGTCAATCATCTCGGGGGAAAATAATTTACCCCGAGATAATTTCACCCGAGATAACTGACCAATCGCGAATTTCCCCCTAGATAATTATCTCGGGGGATATTATCTCGGGGGATATTATCTCGGGGAAAATTAATTTTCCCCGAGATAATTTACCCCGAGGTAATTGACCAATGGCGAATTTACCCCTAGATAATTATCTCGGGGCAAATTATTTTCCCCCGAGATAATTGACCAATGGTGAATTTTCCCCTATTATTATCTCGGGGGATATTATCTCGGGGGAAATTAAAAATTGTTAACTATGTCCCCTCCACGGCTCCGTATACGTCAGTGAAAAGGGATTTTTCTTTTTTTTTCTGGCCGTCAAAATAAAAGTTTTTCTTCTTTTGCATCAACTGAATTATCTCGGGGCCCTTAGATAATTGTCCAATGAGGAAGCAGCATAGTGGGCTATGGTACGAGAATGGCAGGCTCTCATTGGTCAATTATCTTGGACCCCGAGATAATATCTAGGGCCCCCGAGATAATCAGCCAATGAAGAGTTTCATTTAGTATCGTTTCCTCATAGAATTATCATCCATTTGCGGCGCCATGGATTCACCCAACAGGGAATCGTTGATTCGTTTATATTTTGACTGCGGATTGATGTACAAAGACATAGTTCGTGCTCCATCGGAACACCGAAGCCGTTTTTGAAACACTTGACATGATACGATAGCCACGAAGACAACCAGATGTCTTTAGCTCTCTCCAAATGAACTCAACAACATCATTTAGATTGTCGTATTGGCGACGTTTCAGTTGAAGTTTTCTCAATATTCTTTTCAGTTGCTCTCACTTACAACTATGTCGTGTTGAACTGCCATTAAATCAACTATGTCTTTGTACATCATTCCGCAGTCAAAATATAAACGAATCAAAGATTTCCTGTTGGATAAATTCATGGGGTCGCAAATGGATGATAATTCTATGAGATAACAATGCTAAAGGAAACTTTTCATTGGCTGATTATCTCGGGGCCCTAGATATTATCTCGGGGTCCAAGATAATTGACCAATGAGAGCCTGCCATTCTCGTACCATAGCCCACTATGCTGCTTTCTCATTGGACAATTATCTAAGGGCCCGAGATAATTCAGTTGATGCAAAAGAAGAAAAACTTTTATTTTGACGGCCAGAAAAAAAAAAAATCCCTTTTCACTGACGTAAATAAAAAAGGATTTTTTTTTTTTTGGAAGACCGAAAATATAAATAAAATTCCTTTTTCACTGAAAGGAAAATTATTCTCTTTTCCAAGCCGAAAAAATAAATAAAATTTCTTTTTCACAAGTTTTGAAAGAAAAAGGAAAAAAATTCTGTTTTCCTAAGGGTGAAAATATAAATAAAACGCATGTCCCTTCCACGGCTCCGTACTATTCAGATCTACACAAAACGTTTTGTATTTTATAAACTGAGCCACTGAGCTGCATTATGTTGATTCATACCCCTAAAATATTGATGGAACAAATATCCACTATGTCATATTCTCATAGTCTGTATTGGTCTAAACAGAATTTATTTAGACAAGGATAGAAGATAAACACGAAGCTCATTAGTGTATATCCCACTTTAATGGATAAAGGCGGATTCACAGAACAGGTAATGTACGTGGTTGATGAGAATAATTGATACAGAGTTTTATACTTCAGCATAAAATAAACAATACATAAGACCTGTCCGTATTCCATCAACCCTCTTTGAATCGGGTACCGTACATGATTTTGTCAAAAGACAATAACAAACGATAATTTTCTCTTTACCAATGCTGAATAACGATAAACCGGCACAAGGATAACAATTGGCCCCGGCTTGCTTTTTCTATGTCGAAATATATGATTTTACTTGTTTGCACGCGACTGAGAGACGTCTTTTGTGCAAGCTATTTTGACTATACACACTGCAAAACAGCGTTGCTTGAAGAAACCCTGCTTAAAACATACAAATACAAACTGCTGAATGACGTTTTATGACAAGGCATTGCTGAATTACAAGCGTCTGATCCGTCATTCATTATTCAGCCGTCGTCCATTGAAGAATATTTGCGTCCATAATCCAAAGGCCTATTTGATATGGCATTAGCACCAAATTAAAAAATGTATACATAAACATAGGTTAGTTTCGTCCGAGAGAGAAGCGGTCAACAGTTTTCAATGATGCCGGGAATACATCATGATGCTCCAAAAATATCAAATCGATATCGCCGATATCAGTATTCCTAATCCATATGATATTCGTTGTAAAGTCGTCATCCAGAGAATATGTGTCTCAGTCAAGCTTTGATTGTGGCTGTTATGATATGGACACCATGAAAATCTTGAAGTACATGGGTTAAGCGGAATTAAACACAAGATACGAATACATTTCTTCACAATACAGTGTTGAGAGAAGTTTGCTGACTACAAACTGCTGAAAACACATTGGTTGACCATACACACTGCTGACAGACGTGTTTTTGCTGACTGCTGGAAGACCGATTATATACTGTTAGAAGACGTCTACTGATTATACAATGCTGGAAGATGTTTCCTGACTACTCACTGTTCTCTACCTCTCCGATTATCAGTAGTATCCTTACACAAAAAAACAGGGCAAGACAACTCTGTATGTAGGTCAATTCGAATCGAAATACGCTTTTCCTACTACTATTCTGGAACTTGAGCTTTATAGCACCTTTGAGAGTAATTATTTATCTTGCATGGGCTATAGTACGCAATCCACTTCTTGATACCTCTTCACTCATATGAAATAAGCCGATTTCATCCGGAATTGCCACTTTGAGAAAATGAAAATAAATGCGTTCAATATACACCTATATAATTTTACCGACTATTTTCCATATAATCACAAGTATCCAATATAAACATGTATTATGGGAAAGTTGGACGTGATAATTAACAGATGTTGGCCGGAACTATGTTTTGTTCACAAATCTGCAGACGATAGGCGTTGAATGAACATGTCATTTCATGATCAGGCATATTGAACCATACATTGTTTAACTATTTACATTCATTCTTCATTTCTGTTTCACGGTGTGTAATAAATACGTTCTTAGATTGTACGGTTTTGTATGAACTCATTCTGGGCTCAAGGATGGGAAATCTGAGTTCGTTGCTTCCCTTACACCCATGACTCGTCCCCCGTACAAAACGGTATCAATCCAATAGCCTATGAGTTCGTCGTTGGCAGATGTGTGAAGCAAATTAATGTATTTGCTCAGCAACAAATTGCATCGGATATAGCAAGTAGTTCCGTCAACAATTCTTTATAGATGCACAATTGTACTGTTCTTTCATATTTCTCTAACAAAATGTACAACAGTCCTAGATGACATCCGTGCACGAATGAATAACTCTGAAATAACCAACAACTCCTATCGATTTGTAAATTCTGAAAATTTTGAAATTGTATATATATTTTTGTAGCTTTTTGTATATTTTTGAATAGCAGTCCATCGCATTAACTTACTCTTGCCTGAGAGTTCTTGTGAGAAAAAAATGACCCTGTGCACCTACGGTTAACCGTTTTCTTGAAATTATATTCCAAACCAAGCCGAGTTTATGTGAGGAAAAAGCTGGATGGACAATGCGTTTTATGTTTGATTGATGTCAGGGCTGAGACGGCATGGGCCCATCTAAAACAAACACTGCGTTCTTCGGATACATCTGGACTCAAAACAACCAGAGGAGATGAAATGCATGTACACGACATATATAGGATTTTCTGAAAGATAATATAGAAATTCAGAATTATGATATAAACCTTCTGTTTTTTCAGCATAGGAACAGAATCCAAGTCACCAGACCCTTGTTACTGAGTATTCGGTAATTGACCGAATGACCATTGACCGTTGGAGTTTCCCTTTAATAAATTAATATCCTTAACTTTCTTGAAAATTCTCTATATGATCCTATAGGATTTTCTTGAAAATCCTGGAGGATCCTATAGGATTTTCTTGAAGAATCCTATGGGATTACCCTGGAAGATACTATATATAGGATTCTGTATTATTATTTCCAGCACATGATCAGGAATCAAGTCAGCAAATCTCACATTTATAACATAGTCATGGCGCTCTCTCGAATCTATAAAATTGTACAGGACAGTCAGACCAAAGTAAACCAACCAACCCAAACCAAACCAAGCAGGACCTCTCGTTATAATTAACACTCAAATCCATTTGCACGTACGTATAGAATGGAAAAATTATGACTGCTTTGAGGCAGATGGCGCTGTATTCTCAAGTGAATAGAATATATGGGCCTATAGGATTGATAAATGGCCCTACAGGATCCCATAGGATATTAAAAGGATTACGGCAAATCCAATAGGATCCTACAGGATTTTTCACAGCCAGACAAATAGGTGTTAGCAATCACCCCAGAAAGGTGAGGACAGCATATCCCAAAAAGATTAGATTCATAACCTTATTCCACCATAATGTTTAAAGGGTGATGCTCAAGCATCCTCTCCATAAAAAGGTGATATGTAGGATCTTAGAGACTCGGGCTATATATCACACACACTGACCCTATATCTCATGAATATCTACTGTTCTGAACGAAGCTGATAGTATGCTAATAGCGAAATACGATCGTAGCGTGCAAAATCTTTGGTGTTACACTTCCTAACTTGTTTCTAATTCCATTTAACCCGAAGCCATATGAACCCATATACTTCTAGAGCTTAATGGCTTTCATATGAACAGCCATAATCAAAGCGTGATTGAGATACATCATTCTCTAGATAATGACTTTTATAATGAAAATCATATAGATTTATGAATACTAATCAGTGATACAGGTTTGATATTTGGAACATAATGATGTCTTGACTGCATCATTGCAAACTGTTGACCACTTCTCTATTGAAGGAAACTAACCAATGTTTATGTATACTATGACTGTTTTGTGCTAATGATATTTACCAATTAGGTCTCTAACTATGACGTCTTCAACGGCTGAATACTGAACACAGCCAGAAAAGAAATGTGATGGCAATCACCAAATGAGGGTGAAGACAGCTTTACCAATAAATAACGATCACCATATTCTATCATCACCATTATTGGGTGATAACCATCAACGTTTGTTTGTGAAGACAAGGCCCGTACACCAATAAATGGTGATGACCTGACATCTATACTCACTGCTTCTCATCATTTATTGGTGATGACAAGGCCGCGCTATACCGATAAGTAATAAAACCTCGTCACCATTTATCATCACAAATAAATGGTGACGACCAAGTCCCATCACCATTTTTCTGGCTGTGAATGACGGACTAGACACTTATATTTATGTCACGTCGTTCTTATGTATGTCTCGGCTCGATGCACTCGAAATTATCCACTCGCTATCGGAGAGTGTAGATTATCAACTTTTTCGTCTTTCCAACGTTTTGTCTAGATTAGTCCGCCTCTCCTCCTCTACTCCGCCCCATGTGATGGAACAAATGTAGCCTCAGTGTCGTACGTACCCCTTGTTTTCATTACTTTGAGCTGCCAAATGGGAGTGATATCCGAGTCTTCATTGTGTACTCTTCGGTCTTGATCCGGCGAAGTACAGATTTGAGAAATCTGGTAAATTCATTAATTTAGATACAGGACCATCTTTGGAAAATTTACTCACTTCATGGCCTTGGAAAGCATACAAATATGAATAACTCTCGTGACAATAAAGGGGCGGTGTAGAAGATACTTTCAAGAGGGTGTAGATAGTCATCACATGACTCGCAAAATGGCGACTGGTGTCGATGGATTTCATCTGATTCACGTGATGTTTCTTTTGGAGCTTCCCAAATATAGCTGGCGAAAATAGATACAACATGCACCTGGTTAATTTCAAAGTTTGTCTCAAGATCACCAACCACTAAAAGCAGTATAATGTGAAGTAAATCGGCTGCGCCCAGTCAGGTATTATGAGCAATCCAATTTCACCGAAAGCCAAATCTTGCTTAAAATTTTATACCACTGGTGGTTTGTGACGTCAAGCGTTTAGATTAGGAAAGGTTATACAAACTGGTTTTCATTTATGTCATGCGATGCGCATTCTCTAATTAGGAACTCTCAACCCTAGATTAATGCAATTCTTTTTTGTTTTATCTCTTCGTGAAAACGTTCTCTCATGTGGAATTAACTCCCAGAATTAAGAATTGAAATTTGACTGGAATGTCATATATGAGACAAAGTAGAGGCGGGTGCGAATCAAGATTTGAGAATTGAGTGAGTGCATGTGAGATCAAACACTCATGACGGCCGTTTCATTCAAAACTGGGCATGCGCGATCATGATGTGGTTGAATCTGTTAGAGTGCAGTCATCATTCAAGCTGTCCTCCAGGTTAGTAGTAATAAAGAACTGTCAAACCCGCATGATCGTCATGTGAGCGGAAGCGACTTTTGACCCTGCGCATGCGCATAATACCTGATAACATGGTCCGAGGGCAAACTCCGAACAGCGCATGTCAGCTGTACGACTATCGTCTGGCTACAAGCACTGCCCGCAGTCGAATGCTCTAGCACAGACCCGAAGACCACGGAACACGTGGGTTTGTTACGATGAGACTAATCACGCACATATATAGCTCCCTACGCAAATAGATCCGTTGAGAACGGCGAGAAAATCAAGAATCTAACTTCTTTTTCGGTGTAAGCTATCATTAAATACTTTTGGGATATATTTGGTTGATGAAACAAAGGCTTTTAGCAGAAAGAAGGAAGGTATATATTGCGGAGTAATCTCAACGTTGAGAGCGTGTTAACGATATTTTCAATTGCAGGCAGTGCTTGTATAGCCAGACGATAGTCGTTCAGCTGACATGCGCTGTTCGGAGTTTGGGTCCGAGGGGTGATCGTCACGTGACATACTGCCCTTAGCGGACAAAACACGGGGAGATAACTCCGTAAATAGGTCAATATGAGTTTAACTGCGCTTTTTCGATGGACATTTCCGTGACGTACAGACCCTTTAGTATAAGGTACAACAAGGGGTACCGGTTTTCTCATGTCTCATTGAGTGAAATACCCATGTCCCTAGTCCCTCCCGTTCTCGGTATAGGTTGCCCACTTGCCGTTATGCTGGACATAGTGCTGGAGTAATAGTCAGGGGCCAGATTCTCCCAATGGACTTTTTCCACCGACGTCATGCTAAGGTATCGAGCTTCCCCATGGAATTCCCACTGGACTCGTCCGTTATACTACATACAGAGTGATGCCATATTGGCATGTTATTACTGTCACGGCGGTATCACTGTTGTTCCGCAATTTCATAACAAACATATACAAAATGGCGTCTTAAAGGGGTCGGTAACCCATATGATGGCGATCGTGGCGCCATCTACACATGAAGGACCTCAAAAGTCCAGAAATACCTCGGTGGGCCCAGGCATGTGCCATAATATTAATGATGGTGGCGTTCGATGGGACAACAAAATGTGTAATACGCGATGCGATTGTTGTTGTGTTCTTTCTTCCTCTATATCACCTGATTGCATCAAGGCATTAACACATTAAGGGATAGGTTTAGGTGTGTGTGTAGGGGATGTCACTTCCCAGCGTTGGGGTGACAATGTGTTAAGGTCGGCGTTGAGAGCGCACTGCTGTACTTTAAGGTGTAAATCCTGTAGAGTAGTATCTAAAGCACACAGAGAACACGAGTACCCCGCCCATGTCCCATTTGACCATCTCACCCATACGACTGCGTATCCGAGTATGTAGGTCCATTCGGAGCAAGGATAGACTAAACACGCCCCTGCGCAGCAAAAGTATCCTTTCCCACGAGAGTTTCAAAATGATACCCTGCACGATCCATTTGGACAAAGGATGGCTCACCTAGACCCCAAAACATCCACCCCAGTCCTTCCTGCAGAGTGCGCATGTGCATGATGATTCACCGGGGAAAGTCAGCCAATAACGCCAAAATCCCTCAAGTCGTACGCTACATCGCCAGCCAAATCGATCAAATACCCACACTCAAGACAAATAGCCATGGCTTCATGTAGAGTCCATTTCTCCGGAATTTATCATGTCCAAGTTTCTCATGCACCACGTCATGTGTAGATGGCGCCACGATCGCCATCATACGGGTTACAGACGATTAAGTACACATACTCTATACCTTGCTCCATAAGACGGTGTGACACAACTACCCCAAAACTCTCACCCAAACGCACCATTTCTACCATTTTCCGACTGCGCAGATTGAAGTGACTCCCATCCCAACCGGACTCTACCCCATGAGGGCTTCAAAATGATACCCTGCACGACCCATTTGGATGACGGATGTCTCACCTATACCCGCAAAATGTCCACCCCATATGTTCTGCCGAGTGCCCATGCGCGCGAATTGTCACCGGCGAAATTCAACCAACGGCCCGAGACCCCTCCAATCTTACTCTACAGCACCAGCCAAATCGATCAAATACCCACTCTATACTTTCCTTCAAAAGAAAAATATCCATGGATACTTGTACAGTCCGTTTTTCCAGATTTTTTTCTGAGATTGAGTTTTTCAGGTCCAAGTTTTTCATGCACCCCTCCATGTGTAGATGCATGGCGCAACGATTGGGTCACAGAGGCCCATAAGACGCCATTTTGTATTTGTTATGAAATTGCGAAAGAACTTTGATATCGCTGGGATCGATGAACTTGATACTAGGATCGCACTGATCCTTGAACCAAATACTAATGTTTTTAAAAAATAAATACCGGTATGTCATCGCTCTGTATATAGTATAAAGGTCGAGTACGGACAGGCCAGGAGAAATTCTATGGCAAACCCCGATGCATGAGCATGACGTCGGTCGGAAGAGTCCAGGGGAAGAATCTAGTCCCCAACATCATCTCCAGCACAATGTCAAACATAATCGCAAGTGGGGAACCCCATTTTCTCTATATTTCCTATATCGGGAGCAAGAAGGACTATAGACGTAGGTATTTCACCTGCGTTCAAATAGAATGTGGACAAATACGGAACTATAAAGGGCTTATACAGCATTGACCTTTGACATTTGCGTCACGGAAATGTTCATGGCGAAAGCGCAGTTAAACCCATATTTACCTACTTACAGAGTTATCTGTCCTGTTTTGACCGTTGAGGACCGCAGGTCACCTGATCAACACTTGACGGGAGGTGACATTTGACCCTGCGCACATTTGACCCTGTTATCCGTTATTGTGCGCATCCGCAGGGTCAAAGGTCACTTCCGGGCGCTTGACGATCACGTGGTCTGCGACCCTTAGCGGCCAAATAGGGGTTTAACTGCGCTTTCTCGGGGTTAACTACGCTTTCATTACTACCCATTTGAAACAAACTGATCTACAACTATACCACGCTGGACGCTACAGGCGGATCCTTCAATGCTCTACAAGATGACACGACTTGACATGTATGTCTAAGTAATGTGTTCCAGAGAAATTCACTTGTAGTACCAGAGGCGGATCTTTTCATCTCAAGTGTTCAAGAAAATAACCAGTGTATTACCTTCAACAATCTTTTTTATTCCCGGCGTAGATCCATGTTCCCTTTGATGTTATCATTTGTATATAATATCGACTGAGCTGGATATGTATATTACGGCGTTCGGTGAAAGTTCGCTTGGCAGAAATATAAGACGACTTTTTTGCATCCTCAATTTTGTGGTACATATATTCATTTATACTGCAAACTCGAGGAGCCCATTGTTACTTAACTGTCTCCTCCAGGAAAAGGGATTAAATAGCTTCGTTTATCATGAAACATGATTTGATCGCCTCAAATCACCGGTCTTACACCATGGCAAAATCTAATATACATAACGAAGAATTAAGATTAATGTTTAGTATTCAGTTCCATATGCTCACTATAATTTATCAATCTGTCTCTGTGTATTTGTTTGCTTCCACCGTACAGCAGCGGTTTTGGTCGAAAGGCCATGAAAACTTCATCGGGAGAGTATTGAAGGTAACCGAAAAAAATCCAACACGGCATCTTACGCCCATTGGAGACCGGAGTTGGTTTTGGGGAGTGGAGGGCACTGAAATTTTAAGATAGCTATGAGGTCTGAAAAAATGACGTGGAGCATAAAAATTAACGCCTAATGGGGGCCAAGAACATGAAACATACATTTTTGGACGGATTGCGAAGCAATAGCCGTCGTCAACATCCGTCGTCAACATTACGGGATATACAAGTTTTGTGTTCCAAGGTTTTGTAAAAGTTTGAGCTCTACCAAAGATCACGCAAACTAAGCTTCGCCCGACCCCATATACTGATATTTTTCGATACGATGCCAGATGCTGCATTGACTGCACCCATTCACTGCACCCTGTGGGTATACCCCCCTCTTCCTTCTCCCCCACCCTCTATCTCCGAAAATAAGCCTCGCCCCACCCCATATGCCGATATTTTCAGATACCATACCAGATGCTGCATTGACTGCACCCATTCACTACACCCTGAGGGTATATCCCCCTCTCCCTCACCCTCGGAACAGAGCCCCACCCTCAATCTCCGAAAATAAGCCTCGCCCGACCCCATATGGTGATATTTTCAGATAGCATATCTGATACTGCATTGATTGCGCTCATCCACTTCACCCAGGGGGTACATCCCCCTCTCCCCCCACCCCCGGAACAGAGTCTCACCCTCTATTTCCGAAATTAAGCCTCGCCCGACGCCATATGCTGATATTTTCAGATAGCATATCGGATATTGCATTGACTACATTCGTCCACTACACCCTGGGGTATATCTCCACCCCCACCCTGCCCTCGGAACTGAGCCCCACCTTGTATCTCCAAAACTAAGCTTCGCCCGACCCCATATGCTGATATTTTCTGACAGCATATCTGATACTGCATTGATTGCACTCACCAACTACACCCTGGAGGTATATCCACCTCCCCCCCCCCCCCCCCCCACCCCCGGAACAGAGCTCCACCCTGTATCTCGAAACTAAGCCTCGCACGACCCCATATACTGATATTTTCAGACAACATATCTGATACTGAATTGATTGCACTCATCCACTATACCCGGGGGTATATCCCCCTCTCCCCTCACTCCCGGAACCTCTCCTCACTTTGTATCTCCGAAACTAATTCTCGTCCGACCCTATATGGGGATATTTTCAGATCGCCATATCTGATACTGCATTGACTGCACTCATCCACTACACGCTGGGGGTATATCCACCTCTCCCTCCACCCCCGGAACAGAGCTCCACCCTGTCAAAACTAAGCCTCGCCCGACCCCATATGCTGATATTTTCAGATAACATATCTGATGCTGCATTGATTGCACTCATCCACTACACCCTGGGGTATATCCACCTCTCTCCCCACCCCCGGTACAGAGCTCCACCCTGTATCTCTGAAACTAAGCCTCGCCCGACCCCATATGCTGATATTTTCAGATAGCACGTCTGATACTGCATTGATTGCACTCATCCACTGTACCCTGGAGGTATATACCCCTGTCCCCCCACTCCCGGAACAGAGTCCCACCCTCTATTTCCAAAACTAGGCCTCGCCCGACCCTATATGGTGATATTTTCAGATAGCTTATCTGATACTGCATTGATTGAACTCATCCATTACAACATGAGGGGGATATCCACCTCTCCCCCCATGCACCCCCGGAACAGAGCTTCACCCTGTATCTCCGAAAGTAAGCCTCGCCCGACCCCATATACTGATATTTTCAGATAGCATATCTGATACTGCATTGATTGCACTCATGCACTACACCCTAAAATATATCCCCCCCCCCCCTCCCTCTCTCATGATGAAATAAGAGTAGTCCATTAACTCTAGCGTTCTTCCGTGATCAATGACCTCTCTTCTAATCACACTTGTGATCCTTCATCCCATATACCACGCAGAATGTATTAGTCTCAAAATCTGCTACATTTTCTGATCGCCTTTTCAATCAGGCCATTTGGTTCCATTGAACGCTTGTATTTATTTGCGTCCACCACACCGCTACAGTTTTGGTCGAAAGGCCAGGAAACTTCGTCTTGGCGCTTTTGGGATCAATAAGTCCAAAAAGGACATCTTACGCCCATTGAGAGCCGTGATTTGGGGAGGGGGGAGGAGGCGGATTGCCCTGAAATTTCACCAATATAGCTATGAGTTCCGGGAAAATTATATATATATATGAGGAAAAAAAATATCAAAAATGGTAGTTAACGCCCAATGGGAGCCGGAAAGACGAAACCCATAGTTTACATGTTATAACCCGTATAGATCTATGCCATCATTGAACAGCGACGGCTCTGGTTGAAAGGTTATGAGTAGATGGCATAAAGACAGTTTTACGCCAGTGGTACCGGTGGTGCCATATAACTGCGCATGCGACGAGATGATCGATACCATCTGTTACCAGACTACTCGGTTTTGAGGTTCGGACCGTAAATAGACAATATCTTCCTAACGGCATGAGTCACGGGCATGGGACCTTCTCTAATTAACGCCTGAAAATAAAGGCGAGCTGAAAGGTGAGGGTTGGGCTGAAGGGTGAGAGCTGGGCTGAAGCGTCACAGCTTGGCTGGACGGTGAGGGGTTTACCAATTCGACGGGAGCAAATGGCTTTTCAAAAGGCTGATTTTGTCGATATACTTCTTTTTTTCAAGTAGTATACTTCAGTGTAATTTGGGGGTTTTACCATTAACTTTGAATGTGAAAGGTAATGAAACCCATTAATCCCTTTCAGAAGAATTTCCCCGAAATCAACGGATTCATCTTTCATTCAGAAATTACGAATCCTTTCCATAATAAGAATTTCTTTTACTGATATGTAGATCAGTCATTCCGGTGAAAACTAGCAAAACTTCCTGTTTGTCGATTTTAGCCCATTTAACCAATCAACTGACAGAGCTATTAATTCCGGTCTATCTTCTGATCCTATTGCGCAAGCCTACCACTATGAGATTGGTCTATATGAATAAAAATAGTACGGCAAATTTTGCTCTGCTTATAAGGTTCACATAGCAACGGAGGGGTTTGCCCAATACAAAACTATTCACTCAGATTCTGTGATTGCCACTTCCTGTTTGTCGATTTTGGATAAGTTACCCAATGAACTGACAGAACTAGCACTTCCAGCTTAAAATCTGGCTCTATTATACAAGCCTCCTATTCGATACAAGTTTTATCCAGCTGCATGGGGAAGTACTTTTTATTTTCATCAATGCGTGATCAATGCATATCGGCATGATTAGCAGTGGGTGTCTTCGTCGATGTGTTTATTGTTGTTGTTAATAAAAAAAAATTGTTTTAAGAATACAATTATTTTCCACCTGTTTATACACCACGATGGAAGTGGACATCATACAAATTCGTCCTATACGATCCACACCGATCTACACACCCCTTCTCTGTTGAATAGATAAAGATATAGTAGAGGAGGGGATGAAGAACGATGTAGGTCGGATAGAACGCATCTTTTTATATCTACTTTCGTCGTGGTGTAAGAAAAGGTGGGAAATAATTGTATTCTTCAAACAATAATATATTTTTATTAACAACACTATCGACGAGGACACCCACTGCTATCCAGGCCACTGTGGGTCAAGGGAATCTAGTCAAAGAGAATACCTGTATCTGAGTAATTCCCTATATACGCTCCTGCAATCCGCGTCGGACATAAATCCCTTCTCTTCTGCTTCGTTTGACTCTTGTATGGGAAACAAGGAGAATAGGGGACATAGGTCCAACGCTGAATTAATGAGCGTACCAATTCCTAGGCCAGTTGCTTGGGAAAGAGTGTTTATAACGTACACTACACTGCCAGAAAACATATGTAACACTTACTGAACGTGTAAAAGAGTTCATCTCAGACTAATTTTAGAGGTTATTGGAAAAAGTTAATTTTTTTGATATAATGTTCATCAACTGGCCCATTTTGAGAAATAATGGAAAGAAAAGGTACCAAAAATTCCACAACGCTAAGTATTTCAACAATCGAAATATGCTGTTGGACGGCACTGAGCACACAATTTGACGTTCAAATGAGAACACCATCAGAACACTATATCGTGTTAAAAACTGAACACTTATGTTCATATCCGAACACTACAGAACATATATGAACACGCGTGTTCACGATTTGATCATTATATTTGAACACCAATCTTCACAAATGAACAATATTCTGTCACACTTTGAAACACTATCGTCCGCATGGACATGTACAATTGTTCAAAAGTACACACTTCAGATTGAACACTAATTTTCCAGAGTTTCAATATTCAACAGTGGGCGATATTTTGGACAATTGATTTCGTTGTTTCTATTTAAAACGATAGTTGATGAGCTTGACAACATTTTAGTGGCATATTTTCAATAAAGCTCTTCTCATATTACTTTTCGAACTTTGTACTCGCAAAATGTTACAAAATAGTGTTCATTTGAGTGTTCAGGATATGCACACTTTTTTACAGTGTATTCAATGCGAAGAAAATCGGACATATAAGCATTATGCGTTACTTGCTCGGGGACGGGCTAATTTCATTTATTCCGCGAGATGAAATATCCTGATTCAATGGACAGAAACCATATTGCATGAAGTTTCACACCAATGCATTTTTATGGCCGAATACTAGTTAAAAATCGATAAAGTTGAGTAGAAGAACTCGGGTTACCTTGTTGAATCGCCATCTGTATTTTATCTTCCGGAATATAACCCAAACGGTGCAGCATCCCGTGCAGGTCCTGTTATCCCTCTGCTTGGATTTATATATTAGGTGAAAAACTCAAATATCAATATTTATTAATAAAGAGCATAATGTCGGAGATTCAGTTCTGGAGCGTGTGGGAATTTTCAAGGAGACAAATTACATCATGTTGCATTTAACTGACGCCAGCATTCAGCCGCAATACAGCCGCATTCTCGTACATTCCATACGATTAGATTATGACTTGTGATCTGATTTTGATCAAATGTGTTATACAGTGATCCACTACAGTGTTCAATTGGTGGTCACTTCTAAGATGTAAACAACGTTCGTGACGAGACTGTATGTAGTTGCGTCAATCATTTCTGATCTCGTCTGATGCTTGCAATGTACACATGATATTTCAACAAGTTTAATCTTAATAAAAAGAATTTTTTTTTTTCTGGATAATTTTTTTTTTTACCTCCTAATTCCTGCAACGCAATTTCCCGTTTGCCTTAGCTTATGTGACGGCCATTTCGTCGCTGTTGATTACAAGGCTCCCGGTTCCCGGTGTGGTTGGTTGAACACAAATTGGTGCTGATTCTAACACAATTTGTTTTATTTTCAACACAATTCTGGTAAAAATGGCTTCAGCTTAATTTGGTCGCAGTGTACTGTAATACAGGATCGAGACGATAAATTCCAGAAGTATGAAACGTCTCCGATTGAGGATGTGCTGTAACAGCTGAATTTTAATCTCTGTAGTTCACAGAAATGCACAGAAATATGAAAAATGGCGCTTCAAAACGTTCCGCTAATATTTTGCCTCAATAGTTGCTTTATTTTTGATTCGTCCATATACACAAGATTGCGAACTCAATAAAAGCATGCACCTTAGGGTATGATCACCATTCACCTGTCTTGGAAAACAGTTAGAGAGAACTATCTCTCTAAAACGGAGGTGAATAACTTTTGATTTATTCATTATAACACTCCAAAATCTTCAGGCGATTAAACTTATATTGTTACTATTCTAATGAAAGTGTGCATAGTCTAATTCTTGATAGAAAACAAATCATGTCGTCGATTATGCAAATTAGAGAGACGACACTGATTTGTTTTATCTATATACCGTCAATGGACGCCTATATGGCTGATGTCTCTTATATATACTTGACTTTCCTGTGTATAAACGACCTTTTCACCGTTATTATTTTAGAGAGACAGTTCTCTCTAACTTGTTTAGCGAACCAGAAAAGATGATCACGAGTTCACTATGTTCAGGTTTGTTACCTATATCAAATATTTCGTAGTTAGATCTTGAGCTCATACCTTGATATACAATCAAACTAACAGTGTGAAAGAAGTAGCCCAAATGCCAATCTGATTCAAACCAGATCTAAAAAAAATGCTCCCCAACTTATCTGTCGCTCATGTAGGCCTACTGTACAATGCCAGGTGCGACATGTCAGAAGGAGAGCGTTCTTTTTATGTCTGGTTTTAAACAGATCGCTGAAATGCATGCCGATAACTGTACGGTCACTGTATAGCCTTCTTCATTTAGACAGAGGAACTGTTCCGACGAAACTTGACTGGGATTGAGAAAGGCCAAGAACAATAATTGATATGTTTCCCAGCACATCGATTGATAATCATTCCCAGTATTTGAAGGGAGGCCCCCCCCCCCAAGATGCTGAGAATGAGGCTCTTTGTTAAACTTTCAGCGAGGTCGCGCTGAAGATCGTGCAGATTACGCGAGTTCCGAGTTCGAAACTGAAAGCGACATGACGAGACAAAGGTGATTTAAGGATAGTCAGGATCTTTGAGATTTTCGAAGCGACTTTCAGAAAATAAATACTATAACAGACCAGGAATAGGAAAAATAACATGAATCAACTGAGTTTTGGAGAACCAACTGGCAAAATTATCTACTTCGCCCGAAGCACGTGGCCGTACATACTACATTTTCGAATCTGCACGTGTACACAAATGACCGCTGAAATCTCGCCATTTTGCCTTCGGCTTAAAGATAATTCAATAGAAAATAAACAAAAGCAGATATCAAATTCCATTTTTTCAAAAAGTTGGATACGTACTTTTCAGCTCATCTGTTGACATAGAAATCGAATTTAGCGCTTCGATTTCACACAGTTCGGAATGTGACAGAGTGTGCTTCTTTTTCAAACAAGGTGAGCCATCACATGTCAATAATATGCATACGCCCAAAATGGCATGCCGAAAATATCGACCATAACATGTATAAACATCAAAGAAACATCATAATTCAGTGAAATATGGTGATATTTAGCATACAAAATATTTATTTCGACAGTTTCATTGCAGGAAAGCATTTTTGTCAACCTCTCTGGAGATCTACTTTTTCGAGCCGCCTTGTCTAATACCCATTCGTATGCTTGTCTAGAAATCGCGCGAGATTTGATAATTTGGTAAAACTGAAGAAAAACAGATCATTCGTCTAATTAGATCAAATTTAGACGACAAAGATTGTAGTATAGTGAATTTCAGTGAGTAGCCCTCCCAGCTGAATGGTTCTGCATTCCGATCGCATGTTCTGAAAACGTTTGTCGATGAAAATGGGTGAGCATAAACGTGCGTAGCTGAATGACATTAACCCTCAGTAGTAGGGAAAGGCTAAATCGAGTCATATTTCACCCGGATGTAAAAATGACGTCACTTCCGGTTGGGGTGAATGAGCCGTGACCTTAGGACATGTCTAGACTTGTTTGTTATGTACTGGGGTTTTTCCCCACAATGGCATGCCGCCATTTTGGAGCCGCCATTTTGAAAAAGTAGTCCCCAGACTTCAAATACGCTGCATGGTCCGATGGGGTCGAGTGAGGTATCAAAGTGAAGCATTCGTGAAAGGGCATCTAATGGGCTGGGTGTGGGGTTGAAATATCGGCATTCTGCGCATGCGCGGTGGCCAAAGGGTATGAAAATAGACGTTTTGGAGCTAGGGGAGCCACTAATGGTCCAATGGGGTCATATGATGTATCAATGTGAAGCATTCGTGAAGGGGCATCTGACTGGACTAGCGGCTCGGGCGTTGTCACCATTCTGCGCATGCGCGGTGCACCAAGGGTATGGAAATAGACGTTTTGGGATCTAGGGGAGCCCCTAATGGGCCGATGGAGTTGTATGAGGTATCAAAGTGAAGCCTATGTGAAGGGGCATCCAGTCATGGGTGGGTGCATGTAAAATTTTTCCTGAAAAAAACAAAAAACGGAACACAGACTTTATCGAAAAATCCGGGGAAATGCCTATATGGGGTATGGGGGGTATATAGGTCGCCGGGCTTAACGGGGCTTGCCTATCAATAGAGTTATCTCCCCCTAGTTCCAGGGTTGGTGTATGTAAAATTTTTCCTGAAAAAATACGGAACACGGACTTTATCCTAAATTACGGCAAAATGCCTATATGGGATATGGGGGGTATAGGACCATCCTGGGAAACCTACTTCTCGACATTTGCGGTATAGGTTGTGGGGTCTCGTTTTCTTAGTCTCGTCAAGACAAACATGATAGGAAGTGTCGCGGAGCGAATCGTTGAAATTTTTGGAAAAAGTTCAGGGAGACCCATATAGTCCCATACTAGGGGTATAGGACCAATGTTTGCCCCACTGGGAAACCTACTTCTAGACATTTGCGGTATGGTTGTTTGAATTTGTTTTCTTAGTCTCGTCAAGACAAACATGATAGGAAGTGTCCCGGCACGAAACGGTGAAATTTTTGAAAAAAGTCACCGAGGCCTGGGTAGGCCCATGAGCCTATACTGCATGGCTATGGGTGTATTGGTCCATACGGGGTGGACGTGTTGGGATCTAGGTGGGCCACTAATGGTCCGATGGGGTCGAGTGAGGTATCAATGTGAAGCTCTCATGCAGGAGCACTTGACTACACTAATGGTTCGTACGTTGTCAATAGCGCATTTTTGGGGGTGTGTGTGGGTGTGTTTGGGTTAGAGATGGGCTATTCACGGTTCGAATGGGTCGTGTGAGGTATCCATGTGAAGCCTATGTAATGGAGCATCTGATGGCGTGGATGTGGGGTAGAAATAGGGTCATTCTGCGCATGCGCGGTAGCCAAAGGGTATGGACATAGACGTTTTTGTGGTCTAGGTGGGCTCCTCATGGGCCTATTGTGTCGAGTGAGGTATCAATGTGAAGCTCTCATGCAGGAGCACTTGACTACACTAATGGTTCGTACGTTGTCAATAGTCTGCGCATGCGCAAACTGGCCGTAGTATAGAAAGCAGGCATTTTTGGGGGTGTGTGTGGGTGTGTTTGGGTTAGAGATGGGCTATTCACGGTTCGAATGGGTTGTGTGAGGTATCCGTGTGAAGCCTATGTAATGGAGCATCTGATGGCGTGGATGTGGGGTAGAAATAGGGTCATTCTGCGCACGCGCGGTAGCCAAAGGGTATGGACATAGACGTTTTTGTGGTCTAGGTGGGCTCCTCATGGGCCTATTGTGTCGAGTGAGGTATCCATGTGAATCCTAGGTGGGGGAGCATCCACCTGGACTAACATTCACGTGGTTTGGTGGGTCTGCGCAAGTGTGTGTGACGTCACTTCCGGTTTTTCAGAATGCTCAAACACTACCTCCAACTTTCCCGGCCCCGGCCCGCCCCGGCCGCAGCGCGCGCGCGCGGGTTCTCCGGAAGTGCGCGTCATCACCGGCAGTGCGCGGAAGCATGTCGGATCAAAAGGTCAAAGAAAAGGGGATTGTAAATTAACCTGGAAAGGATGGGCAGTTCCATTTGGACCAATCAGCGGTCGAGAAAAAGAGCCAATGAGCGATCGATAAAAGAACCAATGGACGGGTACTAGGTACACGTCTACGCCTCCATCCGGGTACTAGGATGCTTTCGCCTACGTCCGCGCCTACATCCGGGTTCTTCTCAACATCGGGGTTTCCCAGTGGGGTTTTTCCCGTCTTCCGTCTGGGTACTGTGGTTTTACATTCGGGTTCTCATCTTACATCCGGGTTTTTCCATATTTAAAAATACATAGAACTTATAGTAATAAACTTAATCTATACGTGTTGGGCGAGTCTTCACTCACCGTCTTCCTTTACACGCACCTCAATGAAATGCCCGCTCCAAACCTAGACCAAAACACGTACTTGGTCTGTGGGCTGATTTCATTGGCTCTCTATTTTACTATAGTGCGCTTGCATTCTAACATTGATGGGTTACATTTTGGCCCCATCCTACACCACTGATTTCAGTTTGACTGAATCTCCACATTGGGCATTTATGCATTATGAATAAAACACACAAGACAGGGTTTTTTGGTGAGATCTCATTTTTTTATTCAGTGAACAACAACAACGTGAGAACAACCACGTGAAAACTGAAGCCCAGAACAAGGGGCTTGTACATTGAAAGAACTGAAGCCCAGAACAGGGGGCTTGTACATTGAAAGAAAAGCCCAGAACAGCTTGGGGTGTGTACATTGAAAGAACTTAAGCCCAGAAGGGGGCTTGTACATTGAAATGATGGGCGGCCCAGTCATATACGAGTACATCGCGGTCCTCGGCCTTGGGGTACTCGTCAAACATCTGTACGATGGTAGATAAGGGTCTTCCCCGGCATCGATGGTACAGGTAAAACAAGCAATATTGTCCGCACACGCTACTGGTCAGGCTTTGCAACGTTTGACTGTTCCAACACCACGTCTCTGTGCCTTGATCCATGAAGTCTGTTAAATCGGGATGGAGGGGTGGCAGGCCGTACGGGTCAAAGTATTCGCCCTGCTGTTCTGTCAAGTACACGCCCACCCAATGTTCACCGGGCCGATCCATCGGGTCCGTGTTGAGAACGTAAGCAGCAGGATACATACGGTCTAATGGGAACACATCTCGGGCGAACACCCCTTGAAACACCATACGTGTCTCTGGGTCATTCTCCAGCACGGTGGTTATCTGGTCTGTATCCATGTTAGGTGGAGAAGTCACACAGGATGTTGCGCGCCTTGTCCACTTGAATGATGTTGTCAAACTCGGCGTAGCAGATCACATTGACGGTGCTCCGGAGGGCTCGTTGAAAGTGGATTTCCAACCGTAAATTGCCTTGCTTGGCGAGGGCCAGCTGATGGTCGTTCTCTAAGGTAGGGGTCAAATCGAAACAGAACAACGTGTATCCGTTCCCGTAGTCCTCCCGACTGATGAAATTCCCTTCGTCCTGGTTGATTTGACCGGTGGCTGTAAACAGGCTCTGATAGGCTCGAATGAAATTCGCGCGCCCAAAGTTCGGTGTTAAGGCCGTGGCTGGCACCTGTTGTCCATCCACATGCAGGGCCACAAAATTGATGCCGAAATGTTTAAAGTCAAACGGATTCTCTGGGTAGGCTCCACTGAAACTGGTATTTTCCACACAGGCCAGGATCAATCGCTTGGGTAGTTCCCCCAGGAACAGGTTTTCTTTGTTGGCGCTCATATTTCCAGCAGACAGAGAACACTTTGGTTTGTACACGTCGGATAGGGTACTGGGCTGGTTTTGTTTCCAAGGCTTTCATGTGTCCCAATTGAACGGCTGGATTCGGTTTCACTTTTCGGACATACAGGACTGCGTCTTCGATGACAATCTTATAGTCAGCTGCACGACCGTCTACGTTAGTGGGCATCAAGGCGAAGGTCGGAGGCGCCCGTATCAGTCGGATTTTGATGGGGATCTTGTTCAAGAGGTATCGGTCTTGCATGAACATGTCTGCGTGCAGTCGACCCATGAGATCCACCGCGACGCTGTTCGCGGTCAAAGCCTTCCGTTTGCTATATCCCGTATTGTCGTTCTCTGCGCCCATGTGCTCGGCTTTGTCCTGGTAGAATAAAGCGGCTGTCAGTTGAGATTGTTTAGCCTCTCGTCCATGCGACAACAGCGTCTCGATGTAGGCTCGATAGGGGTACGTGTTGGTCGAGTCACTGATGAGTTTGTCGCTGAGAAATATATCCACCTGTTGAAACATCGAGTGCAGCCAGAGATTCGTCGGGCCCACCGTTGCTTGGTCGGCGATTCTGGTGCCATCTCCATTGACGATCTTGGCTTTCACATACAAGTATGTATGGGCTAAATCCACATAGGCCGTATCCGCATTACTGATGGTGAACTCGATGGGCCCTGTTGCGTTGATGCTGGACAGCGGGAGATGCTCCACCCATAATCCTTGTTCGGCACTGGTCTGTGTGGGCGGGACGGTCCACAAATCAAATTCACTGTTGGTGGAGGGGCAGGACTCGGCGTGGATCAAGGACATGTTTAAGAAAAGATATCCCGGGTCTTCGATGTGCGTCGTCGCTGGGTCGGTCGTCGACTGGTGCGTGGTCTCGGTGGGGCAGGTCTTTTATTCCCTATGGTGCGTTGTGCTTTGGCCACCAAGACGCCTCCCGCTTCTTTGGCCCGCCGTTTCAAGGCTTCTTTGGGTGCCGTACCCCCCAAGACATCACCGGCCACTTGCAGTCCACTGCGTACCGCTTGTTTGCCGATTGCTTTCACCCCACGCATCACCAAGGGCAGGAACGTTTTGACGATGCTCCCGAGTATGTTCCCCAGTCCATGCCCACGTTGCATGCGTGCACCACTAAAAACCGGAAAGCCACCCCCGGCCTGTTGGGCATAATAGTCCATATAGCTGCGTGCATCGCACTCGTAAGGCACCTTCATTATACAAAGTGGGGAGCACGTGCTTGTCGAAAATGAAGTGTCAGCACCACTTTCCTGTGTTCGAATGCCACCGGTCGTCCCGTGTCATCTCTTATATCCACCGTGATCGTGTTGATGTGGGTTTGTCGTACGGGCAGGTAGAGCATGTGGGTGAAACTGTGGGTGACTTGATCTCCATACAACTTTTTAATGGGCACCACCCGTAACAGATCGAGGTGTGTTGATATCGCCCACGATGTGGTTGTCCACCACGTCCGAGTAGACGTAGAGTCCGTACATACCCGACTTCATATCCATCGGGATCTCGCCTTGGTGGGCGGTGGGACCAGCGAACGTCCGTAGATCGAAACCCAGCATTTGCTGTAGGATAGGACTCAGTACGACACTCGCGTTGGCGGTGACGATAAGCTGTGCCTTGTCGTTGTGTGCGTTGTAATCGAAGTCCACGTGATTCTTGAAGGGATAGTCTTTGATGGGTTTTGAAGTATTCGTGACCTCCCGTAGAGCCTTATAATGCAACAGTCTTGACAGTCCACCCATGAACTCCTTGGGAGTATCGTATATTGGCCTTCGGGGAGGGTGAGTCGGGTGTCTTTTCCTTCGTAGGTCACCTCGTACCACACTTCATTGGCTCGCACGTTGTACCACGAGTAAGGGTATTGGATATCCACGAGGCCACATTCCCATCGTCCAGGTAAATGCAACGGTTGCGATAACTGGGTCACGTACTTGGCCACGGTGTTGTCAGGAAACACATCCAGCGAACTGTTACTGGGTAGGGTGAGGTAAAACATGGCGACTGAGCTGTCCTGCTGCTGCTGTTGTTTTTAATAGGTGTTCCAGGCCTTGGGCGGTTGTGTCCGGCGTCGTGTTCGTCGCGTTGACTTGCTACGTGTCACGGCTCTGGAGATGTGGGGTGTCCTGATCAAGGATGGTTTTTTAAAGGTTTGAAAAGAAGGTGCCCGTTGTGGTGGTGGAGTTTTGGGGGTGACTCCGGTTCCCATTCGGATTCCCAAGAAGGTAGTGGGCCACTCGGCGATTGCTGGGTTCGCTGCATAAAGGCCCAGCGGTGGGGGTTCCCCACCAATTCCTGTGGTACATGCATGTCTTTCAAGCCTTGAGCGAAGACCTCCCATCCTCGAGGATACGTGTGCGATCTGCGTTTACGCATCCGGTCATTATAACGAATATTATGGATTAAGAATACTGATCAGCGATACGGATTTGATATTTTGGAACATCATGATGTCTTGCCGGTATCATTGAAAACTGTTGACCGCTTCTCTCTTGCAGGAAACAAGCCTATGTTTATGTATACTTTTGTCTTTTTGAATTTGGTGCTAATACTGTTATATGGAAATGGAATAGGTCTTTGGATTATGGACGCGGATATTCTCTAATGGACGACGGCTGGATTATGAATGACGGACTAGACGCTTGTAATGTAATTCACTAAATCCGTCATGTGGGTGCCGGGGACCACCTGATTCTGTACCAGTAGTTCGCCTTTATCATTCCAAGTCATGTTAGGATTCTGTTTCAGCCGTTGTAATACCAGGCCAGCTTGTTTCTTGAACGATGCAGGTACACTCTTCAGCACTTCGTCTTCCACCCACTGTGGGGCTGTGGGTGGTACCCCTGGTAATGGCGGCTGTTGGAGCGGTGCTGAGGTCGGCGGTGTGTCACGTGGTGGTGGTGGTGGTGGGGTAGAGAGGGTTTTGTATTGGTCCATGAACGTCATGTACCGTTGAAGCGTCTCATTGTACCGTTGTACTTTCTCACTGTCGCTTAACCCCGGTCTTTGTAAGATCTGTTGCATCTCTTCATCGAGGGTGTTTATGGTCTTCACCGTAGGTGGGACAGGGTAGGGCGATTGGAGGTTTTGAAGGAACCGTGGTTCGACGAGGACCATTTTTTTCGTGTGGTTCATTGTCGGCCGAAGAGTCCACCCAATACTGGACCCAACACGGAAGCGGCCAACGGTGCTAAGATGGCCCCGAGAAAGTAACACCCTTTTCTTTTGTGTTTGTGGGACCCGCTTCTGGACTAGGGTTCGGAGACCTGTCTTATGCTTGGCCAACTTGGTCTTCTGAGCCGGAGTCAGTGGTACGTTGCCTTTTAACAGGTTGTACCCGATCTCGCACAGACAGCGTACAAGGTCAGGGTCCGCACCGCGTACAACGGTTCGGACCAACTCGGGTGGGGCCGTCTTCAATACACGGAGCGTCGGAGCGTGCTTCCGTACTCGCGCAGACATCATGTACAACTAATGCTAGAACCCACAACTCTGCTCTTTTTATCTACTTCAGAGAACAGAGACAAAGTCAACCATGCTGTGGTATTAATTCTTTTTATTATCCCCATCATCAAACACACACTCCAGCTGGGGGCGCCACTGTGGATGTATTTACATTATTTTTGTATGTACACGTGGTGGGTCTCTCCGGGAAAGATGCCGGTCCGTAGTCGAAGGTGGTCGGGGGTGGCTTGCTTGAGGTCGAAGAGCATATACCCGGGATGAGGGGTTGTGGCATCTTTAAAGGCTTCCAACGCAAACGGTGTGCGGCCGGGATATATCTGTCTCGCCAGGTGCAGCAGTTGAGTGGTATCTCTCGGGTTTTTGAAGACCACCAGGTAGTGGGCATTTAAGCTGATGTTCCGATGTTCTTTGTTTTTACTGAACAGATTCTGCACAATGTAGATGATGCTGAGCCGTCGATGGTGGCTGCCTTTGGTAAAGAGTTGGGTGACCCGCGCATCCGTCTCCGCCATGAGATCATCCAGAACCACCAAGGTGTCCGGTTCCAAATCGGCCAGGTTGGGTAGGCCTTCCACGAACGTGATGTGGGGCATTGCTGCATACGCTTCCTGCCATTCTCCATAACACCACACGACTCGGGAAATGGGTGGGGTGATCATGCTGTCGGCGTGTTGAAGGAGCTTCCGGACGAAGTCCGTTTTGCCGGAGCCCGTCGGTCTTGCGATGAGACACGTGAAGGGATGCTGCCACCGAGGGTCCATGGTTCGAGGTGTATCCGTTGTCGTGGTAACCCGCTCTTGTAAATTTCGTACGAGTGAACTGGAGTGGTGGGTACAATGTCGGTCGTCGTTGTCTGTTCACTGCGAGTGATGATGGTGGTGGGTACAACGTCGGTCGTCGTGAGGGATGAAATCCGGTGGGTCTTCAGACGTACTGGGTGTACTTGGTGTAGATGCTGAGCTTGGTGTGGAGCTCGACGTGGCTTGTATACGGGGTGTGGTGGTGACTGGGCTCGATACGGGGTTGACTGGTGCTATCTGTAGACCGGTTTCACTGATGGCTGGTGTTCTCAATTGGTTAAGTAACGTGCTGACATAGGCTACGTCGTAAAACACACCTCCGTACAACACACTCAGCAGGGTTAGCATATCACCACAAAGCCTACTTGCGCTTTGCGCGTTTTGGGAGACGCTGTGTTCAGAGGCAGCTGCTGTTTGTCCATAGCACTGTGGTCGAACGTGGAATGAAGGATGACGGTAGTGGTGTCTGGCTTTATAGTCGTTTCACCTGGTTGGCTGGGACCCAGGAATTGAAGGAACTGGGCCAGCCTTGCCATTTGACGAAATGAAACAGTTTGCCACGTCGACGTTCCGTTTTCAAAATCTGCTCCACCGTGTAGTAGTCTTGCTGTGTTTTTACGACAGGCTGTAATTCCATCTCGTAAAACGTCCCTAGCAACGGTTCCCCTTGAAGATCTCCCAGTTCATAGACTCGCTGCTGTCGGGGTAGGCGCCGTTTAATCAGGAAGTGCTCATCGCTCCAGTTGGGCAAGTAACTTTTCTCGAACTTGCCCTTGACTTTACTGATCCGTACAGGGTCCCCGACCTTGAACATCTCCTTCGGTGCTCGTTGCGATTGTATGGGGTACAACACACGCCGGACTTGGGCTTCATTGCGTTGGGTCACGGTAATGGGGGCTCTCTCTATACTTCGATGATAGGCTCGATTGTAACCACTCACGCGTTTCGGGAGAACATCGATGTACCGCCTTGTATTCTTATAGGTGAAATATTTATACATACGGCCTTTGAATGTCCTGTTGAACCTTTCCACCACGGAAGCCTTGGTCTCGTTGTACGTATGGAAGAAAAACACCTTCTGTTTCTTGAGAAAGGCTTGGAACGGTCTGTTGAGAAATTCCGTGCCTTCGTCGGTTTGCAAATACAAAGGTTTGCGCCCGGTCTTGAAGATGTCTTTGAACGCCGCTATGAGATTCGCCCCCGTTTTCGTC
Organism: Hanleya hanleyi; assembly: GCA_036873755.1. NCBI lineage: Eukaryota > Metazoa > Mollusca > Polyplacophora > Lepidopleurida > Hanleyidae > Hanleya > Hanleya hanleyi. The sequence goes on along the minus strand of JAVTVY010029086.1, from coordinate 37,364 downwards.
CGGATGGGTACCACCCACGCATACTTCGATAGGATATCGATGCACGTCAAGGTATACCGATTCCCATCGTTGTGTTTAGCAAAGGCGCTCATATCGACCAAATCCGCTTGCCACTGGGCATCTATTCCTCCCACGATGACCCGGTTCCGTAGAAAATGGCGATGGACAGATCGATGTAAAGTATAGGTGTCTTGTTTTCTTAACCAATCTCGGACTTGGGCACGTTGTATCCCCTGGGGTTTGGCCGCTCGATAGAGAGCCGACAATGCACTATACGCAGCCAGACTGTCGGGACTGTAGTATAAGTTATCCAACACCTTCTCCTAGCGCTTCATGGTGACAAAATGATGATGGACCCTGGCTCTATCGTTTATTTATAACGGGTATATCTTGGGCCGGAGTTTCTTTCTGATTTTCTTCGTTGACTTCCACAGTGTCCATGGTAAATGACCAGTCCAACTCGTCTGATGACCGCTTGATAAGCACTTGATCCACATCTACCACGGCATCTTCCAATGCAGACCATAGATCAGGGTGAAGGTTAAAATGCACTGTACCCCCATCTAGCCGAGCCAATTGAGCAAAGAAAGGGCCGCGTCGGATGTACACATCGTGACACAGGTGGATGAGTTCGCCGTCCAGTTCACCAGACAACACCCGTTTGAATTTGGTCCAGCCCTCCCGGGACAGACGAATGTGAGCCGGGCACGGTTGTGTAGGGTCCGCATCGCAGATGTCTCCCACCTCCTCCATGATATCGACCTTATCCGCATACACGTGCAGGAAAACCTCGGGGGTCAAGCTGAGATACGCCCGTACTGCCTCCGTCATGGTCAGTACGTGAATGGTACCAGATTTGACTGTCTCTCGTATTTATAGGGAGAACCCCGTGAGATCAAATGATCGGGTGGTCAAAGTCTAGCCGGGTAATCAATGGCATCGTCGTCGGGTTCATGGCTAGACAGTTGTTCATTGGGTTCTGCCGCTGCTTCTCTCAGGGCACGAGCCCACTCCAACTCGTCTGATGACCGCTCGTCCGGTGTAAACAGCTGGCCCACGATGGGCACCACTTTCTCGAAGGCTGTCCACAGATCGGGGTCTAGGGTGAAACCTCGCGTAGGGTCTTGGTAGCGGCCCAGGCGTGGGAAGAAGGGTCCACGGTATACGTAGATGGCATTGTCTATGTGGATGAGGTGTCCATCGAGCTCGCCGCTCAACACCCGTTTAAATTTGGTCCAGCCGTCACGGTGTAGCGTAACCGTATTCGATACGGTCTCAGCGGGCGACCAGCAAACATCTCCACGGTCTTCCACGAGGGTGACTTTATCTTCATAGACGTGTAACCCCACCCGGGGTGTAAGGGGAAGGATGGCTCGTAGGACTGGTGACATGCTTGATCCAATGACGAACGGTGAATGACACACACTCTGTCTGACCCTCGTATTTATAGTCAGGTCCCACTGTCAATGCCACAGCGCCAGGGTCAATAGGGCACAGACCATGACTAGGCCAACCAGCCGTCGCTGGTTCCGGCGTGAGCGCTCGTGGTCCATAGCCCGAGCATCAAGGATGGCTGTCATAGTCCAGTAGTGGTGAGTGATGGCACACCTCTCCATCGAGTGCACTCTGTCGAGGACCGCTTCTGTGAACTCGTTCAGGATCTGGCGTCGCCCCTCGTTGTCGTCGCCATCTGCAAACATGGACCGGACCACTGCTCGGTAACCCGTGAGTGAATTAACCACGGTGGCATGCTGTAAAATGCGAGTCGCATAGGGCTGGATCTCCGTCATGGCTCTGCAACCGTAGAAATGAAGGTGTGGGATCCAGAGGGACGTGTTTTATAGACCATGTCACACATGCGCGCCTAGATGTAGCTCTATGGGTGTAGTCCGTGATACGTACTATTCTGATGGGTTAGTCCAAAAAAGAGAGCAACAACAACAACACAGATTACAGATCAATCCTTTTATTATGCGTGAACATCATAGGAATGCATGTACTGACCTGTCTGTGGGGGTTTCCCACAATGGCGGTCACCTTCTGCCATTATCCGCCATTATCCGCCATTTCCCCACAATGGCGGTCATCTTCCGCCATTATCCGCCATTATCCGTCATTTTCCCACAATGGCGGTCACCTTCCGCCATTATATGCCATTTTCCAACAATGGCGGTCAGACAAGTCTGGACATGTTCAAAGGTCACGCCCCATTCACCCAAACCGGAAGTGACGTCATTTTTACATCCGGGTGAAATAGGCGTCGATTTAACCTCTCCCTACATTCATCCACGCACTGCCGGAGAACCCGCGCTCGCGGGATGCGGCATCAGATCACTCCCCCGCGCGCGCGCTGGGGGGCCGGGCCGGGGCCGAGAAAGTTGGAGGTAGTGTTTGAGCATTCTGAAAAACCGAAAGTGACGTCACACACACTTGCGCAGACCCACCAAACCACGTGAATGTTAGTCCAGGTGGATGCTCCCCCACCTAGGATTCACATGGATACCTCACTCGACCCAATAGGCCCATGAGGAGCCCACCTAGACCACAAAAACGTCTATGTCCATACCCTTTGGCTACCGCGCATGCGCAGAATGACCCTATTTCTACCCCACATCCACGCCATCAGATGCTCCATTACATAGGCTTCACATGGATACCTCACACGACCCATTCGAACCGTGAATAGCCCATCTCTAACCCAAACACACCCACACACACCCCCAAAAATGCGCTATTGACAACGTACGAACCATTAGTGTAGTAAAGTGCTCCTGCATGAGAGCTTCACATTGATACCTCACTCGACCCCATCGGACCATTAGTGGCCCACCTAGATCCCAACACGTCCACCCCGTATGGACCAATACACCCATAGCCATGCAGTATAGGCCTATGGGCCTACCCAGGCCTCGGTGACTTTTTTCAAAAATTTCACCGTTTCGTGCCACTTCCTATCATGTTTGTCTTGACGAGACTAAGAAAACAAATCCAAACAACCATACCGCAAATGTCTAGAAGTAGGTTTCCCAGTGGGGCAAACATTGGTCCTATACCCCTAGTATGGGACTATATGGGTCTCCCTGAACTTTTTCCAAAAATTTCAACGATTCGCTCCGCGACACTTCCTATCATGTTTGTCTTGACGAGACTAAGAAAACGATACCCCACAACCTATACCGCAAATGTCGAGAAGTAGGTTTCCCAGGATGGTCCTATACCCCCCATACCCCATATAGGCATTTTGCCGTAATTTAGGATAAAGTCCGTGTTCCGTATTTTTTCAGGAAAAATTTTACATACACCCACCCTGGAACTAGGGGGAGATAACTCTATTGATAGGCAAGCCCCGTGTCCCGTTTTTTTTTTTTCAGGAAAAATTTTACATGCACCCACCCATGACTGGATGCCCCTTCACATAGGCTTCACTTTGATACCTCATACAACTCCATCGGCCCATTAGGGGCTCCCCTAGATCCCAAAACGTCTATTTCCATACCCTTGGTGTACGGCGCATGCGCAGAATGGTGACAACGCCCGAGCCGCTAGTCCAGTCAGATGCCCCTTCACGAATGCTTCACATTGATACCTCATATGACCCCACTGGACCATTAGTGGCTCCCCTAGCTCCAAAACGTCTATTTTCATACCCTTTGGCCACCGCGCATGCGCAGAATGCCGATATTTCAACCCCACACCCAGCCCATTAGATGCCCCTTCACGAATGCTTCACTTTGATACCTCACTCGACCCCATCGGACCATGCAACGTATTTGAAGTCTGGGGACTACTTTTTCAAAATGGCGGCTCCAAAATGGCGGCTCCAAAATGGCGGCATGTCATTGTGGGGAAAAACCCCAGTACATAACAAACAAGTCTAGACGTGTCCTAAGGTCACGCCTCATTCACCCCAACCGGAAGTGACGCATTTTTACATCCGGGTGAAATATGACTCGATTTAGCCTTTCCCTACTACTACCCTCTGAACCATGTGCCAACAACAACAACAACACGAAACAACAACAAGACGTTGAACGACTGTCTCATTCAGATTGACTTTGATTGACAGGTGTTCAATTTTGTGCAGAGGGGGTAATGCAGCGAGGCCGGAAAAATTTCACCTGAGCAGGAAGAAACGCCATTTTAATTTTATCTGAACAATTCAGTTTGTTCAGACCACGTGTAGTATTCTACATTCCAACAACTTCAAGTATAGGTCATTTTTGTTTACCCTCAACGAAGAGATGATTCAACTTTATTCCTGACTTAAACAGCCACTACATCAACATCACCATCACCATCACCATTTTTCTGACTGAATAATCGAAGTGTTTTGCGGAATTTTAACACTGATTAGCATTATAGCAATGGTTCTGTTATAATATGTTGATGTTAAGTGAAGAAGGTCATACCTATATCGATAACACTTTAAATCAGTGATGTTGAATTAGGATGTAGGATAATGCGTATCACAGGTATTATCTGTTTGGTCTAACTTCTAATGAATTTGTGGTTAAGGAGAAGGATAAATCAGATATTCTTCTGCCGTCATATACCAGCCTATAACTACGTGTTACCTTTAATCACACAGGATATATGTACACTACTGTGAGGCTTCTTCAAAGTAGAGCTTATATGTTTAGTGGAATTAGCTAAGTACATGTATGATGAAACAGAACAGTAATGATTCCAATTACATATATCATGACAGGCGAATTAGGTAAATTTAATAGAACTAGATAGAGAATTTGTACCTTTGATCTATGGAATAAATCAATATATCCGTGTATTTGATATAGCTTCAGAAAGAGCGCTCGCGCACTATCATCATATATTAGCGGTATGGTGCATTGATTTCATGGAAAACATCTCGCTCAGGGCGAATTTGAGGATAATCGCCAATACGAGTATTCAAAGCTTTGACAAGAAAGGTGAAATTACGTAACTGAACACTCCACATTGTGAATACATGTAGCATAAGCGTTAGATCAAACACTCCATTTAACGAAGCTATCATCCATGAACAATTATCTCATCCATAATGACGACAGCCACCCTACTAGATTTAGAAGAATATCCATGGAAGAATTAATTATTTACCAAACCGTGTAAATGAGAAGTAAGACTGTACCAAATTGTTTAAGTAAGGAAGAAGAATAGCCACATTCATAATCAGGACAGCCTCCTCTAGTAACTCTCCTGTGCATGCGTTTCTGACTTGAAGGTTATTCACAGAGCCTATAAGTCATCGTCAACATGCAACAGGTGTATTTATCCGAGTTTCAAACATGAATTCTACCATGCGCAGATGGGTTCATCCTCGCGAGCCAGTGTATCGATCGATCTGTTAGGATCGATACACTGGCTTGGTCAGTTATTCATACGATTTCTGGATATAAATAGATCAAGGGCAACCCAATCAGTGAACGCGCTAAGCTAATTGATTAGACCAATCCGCTGCGAGGTATGAAATGCGACAGATTTGAATTTCATCACGGACCCAACTGCTTTGATGTCAAGCTGAAATCGACATCGGAAGTCAAAGCAAAAACCGCAGGCTTGGGATACCAACATGGTAATTCAAAACAAGCGAGGGGGATGAAATGTACGAGATTGTATAACAGAGGCGTCGACTCAAGAACTGATTCGAATCACCAAAAATGTCCAGGTAAACCCTCTGCGAGGATTTAGGATTTACCTGGACTTGTGAAGATGAGAGGGCTTAGGTGTACCAACTTCTTAAAGATAATCGTTGTATGAATATACGATAATAACATCAGTGTTCCTAATAATGTGAAGGTTATTCACAGAATATTCGAATGAATGAGCTGGTCGAAGTTGTCTACTAAATTATTCTCCCGCGTGCAGATGACACAGGTGTCTCAAACGTTTTCCAGGATGCTCCAAACATCTTCGTGGTGATCCTTTTCAAATTATCGAATGGATAACCAAGGTGCTTCAAATGATCTTCAACGCTATTATCCCATAGTATTATTGAGGGTGAGAGTGATGACGTCACGTAGCGGTGACGTCACGTCCGGTGCGAATTCACTCCCGGTTCAAAGGTCACATCCGAGCCAAAGGTCAATTCCGGGTTAACGGTCACGTCCGGATCTCGTGACTTGGGGTGTCAATCTGCGCATGCGCATAGTAGAAAAAAGGCGTTTGTGTGGACGTTTTGGGGTCGAGGTGAACCATCCTTGGTACGAATTGGTCGTTTGAGGTATCAGTTTGAAATGCTTGTCGAGTAGAGTCCGATTGAACTGGTGTGGCCTGTACTGGAAATGCCATTCATCTGTGCATGCGCAGACAGAAAATAGTGGGAAAAGGCATTTCAGTGGAGTTTTTCGGGTCGAGATGGACCATCTGTGGTCCAAATGAGTCATGTGAGGTGTCCTATTGAAGCACTCGTGAAGTAGCATCGGACGCATGGGCTGTATTGAGGGAAAAGGGCATCTCAATGGACATTTTGGGGTCGAGGTGGACCATCCATGGTCCGAATGAGCCGTGTGAGGCGTCAGTTTGAAGCGCTCGTGTGGAAGCGTCCGACTGGACTGGTGTGGTGGAAGTTCCATCCATCTGCGCATGCGCAGTCGGGGAATTGTGGAAAAAGAGCATTTGAATGGACGTCCTGGTGTAGAGGTGGTCATTTTTTCTTGTGGATTTAACTATGTGTTGTGAGTACTTGTTTTCTCTGTCCCACGCTGTAAAGTATGATGGAAGGGTCTCGTGGCTATGGGTTGAGTTTCGCTGGTAAGTTATCGTACGCATGCGCAGTGCGCAGGCAGGCCTGTGGTGGACGTTTTGGGATAGAGGTGGACCATCCTTGGTCTGATTAGGTCGAATGAGGTGTCCTATTTAAGCGCTCGTTTGGTGTCGTGAACCATCCATGGCCCTAATTGGTCGTGTGGGGTGTCAGTTTGAAGCGCTCGTAGGGCGGAGCCATGCGCCAGCGCACTAGAGGAGTAGTAGAGAAAGGGGAGTTTCGGAGATGCTCATGATCACGTTTGGGGAGATCGGGCCATGTTCAATCTGTTCACCATGTGTGTGTGCGTGTGTGAATATGTGAGTGTGTGTGGAGGTGGTGTGGTGGTGGTGGTGGTATCGATGCTGAACCTCCGTCTTAATGCAGTGACGCCCTATCTCCCTAAACCCTTCTATACTTAGTCCTATAAAAGCTGACAGCTAAGAGAAAGAATGATCAACACGTTCACAAGTATTTATATAGTTTATTATCCCCTCCTTCACATAATACCCACGTTGGGGGAGCCGCGTTGGGTATGTTTACAATTCAATAATGCTCTTGTCCAATCAGAAACCGCCATTTGATGTTGCGTCTGTCATATTCGTTCTTGACCGTTAGATGTATTCTCGGTTGCTTTTATTCAATCAGAATCCGTCATTTGGTGTTGCGTCAACCTTCGGCCACGTTCGCTCTTGTCCGTTAGACGTATCCCTAATCGTCGTCGGTCAGGCCAGGATACTGTAACGGCAACGTGTTTACGATTTTGATCGCATTTTGCAGGGCCTCTGTTGGTGGTAGTCCCATATCCTCTTCCAGGTGACGCTTGGTATTCATGATGGACCCATGCATGGGGTTGCGTTTTATTTCAAGAGGCAATAGACAATACTGTTCATAGATAGCCATGGCTGTTTTTTCTGATGTAGGGGACAATTTGGATGTAAGTTTGTTGCAAGTTATCCTGTCCGGCATCTTCGATCACCGCAGCGTGGATATTGATAGCTGCTGTCTTCATACCCATGTGCTGGTGTCGTATAATATCGTAGTGTCTGGTGAACGTGCGTTCGCATTCAGAACATGTATAACCCATGTTGACGTTTAAATTTCGACTGTGCACGTCTTTGGGATACGCTCACTTTTATGGACATAACACACTAACGCGCGCCAACGTCTAGCTTGATGCTTCAACGCTCTGGTGAAATAGCCCAGAAGCTCTGATGGGTCTAGATATCCCATAGAATTGACACTAATTCATCAAAATTCAGTGACGCTCGTCAACGCCCGTCGTTATGCCTTAACGCCCTATCTTAGCGCCTTAACGCCGTCTCAACGCCTTAAGGCCCTACGCTAACGCCTTGACACCCGAATCAACTGGGGTCTGGATCCAGGCAAGCGTTGATCGGGATCTTTCACGTTGTATGTTCTCGTATAGGTCAGTACTTCCCCGACTCTGAAAATTGCACTAAGTCCAAGGCGGCTTCTGATCGGACAAGAGTAGCAAAGAATACATCTAACGGACAAGAACGAATATGACAGATGCAACATCAAATGGCGGTTTCTGATTGGACAAGAGCATAATTGAATTGTAAAAATACCAAACGCGGCTCCCCCAGCGTCAGTATAATGTAATGGATGGGATAATAAACTATATGAAAACTTGTGAACGTGTTTATCTTTCTTTCTCTCAACTCTCTGCATCATGAAGTTAAGACATTATGGGACTAGGTACAGAAGACGTTAGGGCGTCACTGCATTAAGACAGGCATTCAGCAGCGATATCACCACCATCACCACCACCTCACAACCTCCACACACACACAGCTCCACACACGCACACACACCTCCACACACTACCAGGTAGCCAGATCGGACATGGCACCATCGCCGCCCCCCCCCCAAAGTGCGCAGGCGCAGGTGCACATCACTCCCAGTCAGGCTCTACCCCACGAGCGCTTCAAGCTGCCATACTGGCCATTATGGCCAAGGATGGTTCACCTCGGCATCAAAACGTCCACCCAAATGTCCTTTTTCTACTGCACATGCGCAGATTGACGGCACTATCACTACAAACCAGTTCAGTCGGACGCTACTCCACGAGCGCTTCAATACGACACCTCACTCCGCCCATTCAGACAAAGGATGGTCCACCTCCACCTTTCAAAACGTCCAACTCAGCCCTGCCTGCGCACTGCGCATGCGCACAACTTTTAAGTGAAACTCAACCCACAGCCACGAGACCCCTTTCATCGTACTCTACAGCGTGAGACAAAGAAAACATGTACCCACACCCCATAGTAAAATACGTGGCAACTCCACGTCATAAAACGTGACTTTCAAGACTTACCCTTGGAGATCTTCCAATTGATATACCGTGCTTTACCGGGGTAGGCGATCACAAAGTTTTCATCCCTCCAGTTGGGGAGGTACGATATTTCAAACTTGCCCTTGACCTTACTGATGCGCGCTTGGTCACCACTCTGGAATTTATAGGGACGTGGACATTACACGGACGATCTGGGTTCGTGTAACACTTGAAAATTCAGCTTTTCAAAATGAATTTATTACAAGCGTCTGGTCCGTCATTCATAATTCAGCCGTCGTCCATTAGAGAATATCCGCGTCCATAATCCAAAGACCTATTCCATATTCTATATAACAGTATTAGCACCAAATTCAAAAATACAATCATAGTATACATAGACATAGGCTTGTTTCCTGCAAGAGAGAAGCGGTCAACAGTATTCAATGATGCTGGCAAGACATCATGATGTTCCAAAAATATCAAATCCGTATCGCTGATCAGTATTCTTAAAGGAGAAGAAAACATATGACTAATGTATACACTGAATGAAAGATCTATCTCCCCCGTATCCAAAAATGAAAGCAAATATTTTTTGCGAGTTTTTCTACTCGATTAAATCGGCGTTCAACCTGCGCATCATTGTCTCTTAAGCGTGCCGCCATTCAGGCTAGGATCGTCTTAGCGTGTGACGTCACCGGGGCCTCGCCGCTCTCCAGCGGGGAAGGTGAAAATATAATGATATTGCATGGAGATATATTACAAACCAAGCCTTTCTTACATTGGAATGATTACAATTCGACAGGAATAGGAGAAACCGCACATCGTGATATGACTGAAATAGTGTTGAAAGACTGATAAACTCACTCCAATTTATTGCAGCAGCCTCACCGTGCAAAAGTTCTTCCCTGATGAGTTTGGAGTAAAATCCTGCCGACCGACGTTATGCACCCACTGTTTCAGTACATCTGATGAAATGTGACGGTCTTTGGAAGGTATTTATTCTCAGTTCTGTTAGAACAGCCAAACGCCACACACTGCGGCATGATGCCCATGTATTTGCGGAATATTGGCACACTACCTCTATCAAATTATAACGGTATACAAAATATAAACAGCAGTCCCCAGAGTTTCTCTTACTAATAACGTACAGGGCGAAAGTGAGCATGAGCCCGGCTGACGTCACGAAGCGATGCGCACAATATGTTTTCGGCATTTCTGATTGGTTAAAATAGACGCAAGCCCTTGTAATGGCGGCACTTATGAATCTGTCCAGTTTTGATGTTTCGATATGAATAGATCGGCGGTAAAAAATCGCAAAAAATATTTGCTTACATTTTTGGATACGGGGGAGATAGATCTTTCGTTCAGTGTATACATTAGTCATATGTTTTCTTCTCCTTTAATCCATAATATTCGTTGTAAAGTCGTCATCTAAAGAATGATGTATCTCAGTCACGCTTTGATTGTGACTGTTCATATGAGTACCATGAGGATCTTCAAGTACATGGGTTCATACGGCCCCTAGCCCCGGGTTAAGCGGAATTAGACACAAGTTACGAAACGTAACGCCATAGATCTTGCACGCTACGCTCGTATTTTGCTATCAGCATGCGATATGTATCGCCAAATTTGAGAAACTTTGAGTGGAGGCGCTTGGTGGTGTAGCCCTGTTTTATAAGTTTCTGCAACAATGTTTTGTGACGTTGATTAAAATCGTCACATTTAACACAGGATCTAGCAAATGCTACTAGGCGTGATATGTATACGTCATATGCAGGTCCCACTGGAATATTACTGTCCAGAAAGGGACAGTTTACGATGTCGAAATTGTCATACAGTCGACGAGAGAGAAGGCCCGCTTCATTTTTATAGAGATATAGGTCTAAATACGATGTGCCTGTAGAGTTATCTGTAGTTTCCTTCAAATCCAGTGAAGGTGGATATATATCCTTCACTGTGTCATTTATGTAGCGATTATCCACAGCGAGAAGATCGTCTATATAGCGTTTGGTGAATGAGAAGGAACGGGCTTTGAATGGATCGGTTTTTGAAAGCGCCTGCATATAGTCATATTCATAAGGGAACAGATATAGGTCAGCCAATAGGAGTGCACAATTAGTACCCATTGGAATACCTATATACGATATACGATTACTAGAGACATACTTTGTTAAAAAATGTGTCCTGCTTCTCACAATATCAGCATTTGCATTTTACGACATGAGGTTTTATTTTTGGTTTGATACGGTATTTTTTTTTGGAAAGCTAAAACACGGGCGTGCTGTCGAGCTTCCCATCTTTCTACTTTCAATTTAGCAAGATTGAAAGCTCGAATACCGGAAAGATGTAGAGCTTTCCATCTTTCTACTATCGACTTTGCGAGATGGAACGCTCGAATACGGGAGTGAAGTAGAGTTTTCCATCTTTCTACTTCAATTTTGCAAGATGGAAAGCTCGAATACGGGACTGATGTAGAGCTTTCCATCTTTCTACTTTCAATTTTGCAAGTTGGAAAGCTGGATTGTCAATGTTACACGGACCGCTCATGGGCTTCGTTGCGCTTGGTGACTTGGATTGGGCTCTGGATACTGCGGCGATAGGCTCGATTGTAGCCCACGCAAATTTCGGGAGAACGTCGATGTACGTATTCTTAGCCGTGAAGAGGGTTAGTGCGATTGAACCTTTCGACGACGACCGACGCTTTGTTCTCGTTGTACGTGTGAAAGAAGACCACCTTGTGGATTTTCACAAATGTTGAAAGGGTCTGTTGCGGAACTTTATCTCTTCATCGGTCTGTAAGTACAAGGCTTTGCGCTCGGTCTTAAATATCTGGTTGAATGCGTTGACGAGATTCTTCCCGGATGGGGACAACCCAAGCATATTTCGATAGAATATCGGTGCAGGACAAGAGATAGCGGTTTCCGTCATATCGACAAAGTCGGCTTGCCATTGGGTGTCCATACTCCCAACGATAACCCGATTTCGTGGAAAATGGCGCCGAGCAGCTCGATGTAAGCTATATGTGTCCGGGACTTTTAACCAGGCTTGAACTTGCGATCGGCGAATCCCGTGGGGCTTGGCAGCCTGGTAGATGACGTTCATCCCACTATAGGCTGCAGGGCTCTCGAGACTGTAGTAAGTTGTCCAACACCTTCTCTCAACGCTTCATGATGACGACTGATGTTTTTAGGTTAAACCGCCTTTATTTGTAACGGGATCCCTTGATGTATCACTTCATTGGGCTCTGCCTGTGCATCTTGCAGGGATGAATTGACGGTCAACACGTAGGGTGACCGGTCTTCGACCAGCACGTCGTCCACCTCCGGTACGGCCTGTTCGAAGGCGGATCATAGATCGCGATTCAGGGTGATATGCATTATGGATCCATTCAGTCGAGCCAATTGAGGAAAGAAGGCACCGCGTCGGACGTAGACATCGTGACACAAATAGATGAGGCTGTCGTCCAGTTCGCCACTCAGCACCCGTTTGAATTTTCGACAACCACTCCTAGTTAACCGAATGACTGTCGGTTGGAGTTGTGACAGGTCACTTGGAGCGATATGCAAGAGGTGGGAAAAGTTGACGACGTCTGGCGACTAAAAAAGCAACCATATGACTCCAAAGGAAAGTTTTCGTCGTAACCTAACATTCAGACCCGAGAATACGGTGGATTCGCGGACGTAGTCTTAGTATCTCAACCGCGCTTTTATTGTAGCTGTTCATGTGGAGACTATGAAGTATCCACACGGCCCCTAGCACCGGTTTAAGCACACATCCCCAATGTTTTCGATGATCTCCTGGCATTTATCATATACCTAGAGAAAACCTCGTGACTCAGGCTGAGAAAAGCACGTACGAGATATCCGTCATCCTGACGTGAACTCCAAGCCCTTGAGGTCCACAAATGAACATATAGGCTAAGTGTGGGAGTTGAGGCGCGCCTGGACATATTGGGTCTATTGGGATGACGTGTGTTAAGTGGAGAGCTTCCCACGCTGAGTCAAACCATGCTCATCCTATGGGGTAATGTATAGCTGCTCGCCTATGCACACACCCCGCCCTTGTACTGAAAAGTTCGTCTTTTCAGTAGTGAATCCGTTTTCCGTATTTGTTCCGAGAAAATGCATCCATCACGTGAACTGTCTGGTGCTACAGTCAGTGAAATTCTATCATCTGTCTGTGATTTACCAAGAATCTCTTTCTTCCTCAGTATTTCGTGCTGTTCAATAATCCTTCCGATGGGGCGGAAATTTACGTCAGAGATCATCGAGCATATCAAGCTGCGACGAATCATACGAATGGCTACCTGTTCGTGACTTAAAAGCCCATACACCCTAAGATCTCCGCTTGTCCTCCACCTGGGGACGGAATACTTCAGGTTCAAGGACTTCAGGGATACTCCTTGTGTGTGCCAGCGCATCAACAGAATTAAAACCCGTCAGTTTCTGTAAAGCAGGCCCCTTATCACGGACCGCCCCCAAATAGCGGGCCCCATTCACACTCAGTCCCGGAATACTCCCATAACCACGGTGGCGATGCAGCCCACATCACGCAAAGGGATCTCGTGCAGGCCGTACACCTTCAACACCATCGCACACCTGAACTAATACGGACACTGTGAACACAGCCCGCCTACCACAACAGTTAAAGAATGTGAGAATGTGAGCTCCATTCCAGGCATTCCTGATCTAGCGTAGTATTTTGACCTACATGCAGCCCAATGCCATCCTCTTGGACGATCTTATAGGTATAACCAATATACATTCAAACATCACTGAGTTTACCGAAGGGTCCATCATATGTCTGGAATTTATTTGACAACGAATCTCTTTTCGTCAAAGGAAGGCGCCAAGATTTATTGCCTTGAACTGAAATACTTCGTGCTGTTCACCAATCCCTTCGACAGGGCACAAATCCTCGTCTTCGGGAGTCGAATTCAGCAGCAGACAAGTCGCTCCCGTAGAGCAGGCCCCTATCCATGCCAAACCACCCGCCCCCTAACAGTGGACCCTATTCATACAGTCAGCCCCGTGTCATGGTATTGCAGTATAAAATTAGACACTGAAGATAGTTCTAGAATAATTGAGCTGATGTAAACATGTTTACATCCTGTTCTGTGATTATAATCATAGAATTTTCTCGCTGTCGTGACCGATTTATCATATTTGCAAATGGCCGAATTACGAAGAGACCCGTATGATGAGGGTAATTGGGTCACAGCGCCATCTACACATGTACACAGCGCCATCTACACATCTATACGCTTGTATACATACTGTTTTGTGGGTTAATCATTTTGGAGCTTTCTAGAAGCTGTTGTGATGGTATCTGGGTTAGATCATACGTCCATGCTGTACCGGTGGAAGTTTCTTGATTTGATAGAATAATCTCGAATGCCCGATAGAGCATAAATAGCCGGACGTTCAGTGATCGGGGAAGAGATTCAAATGGCTTCTATGTGGGTGCTTTAGATTGTGCTACTATTACCTTAGCCTGAGATTACTGACTGTTGGATTGTATATTCCTGTTGGATTACTCCTGTGAGTAGTAGGTAGCATTGATTTCAACGCGCATTTTCCAGGGAGGTAACTCTTGGTTCCCCTTTTTCCGCCAGGGGGCGCCGCCAGTCCCGTATGACGTCACTTCCGGTCTGGGTGACTGGGGCGTGACCTGTGAACATGATAGGATATGTACTGACCTGTCTGTGGGGTTTTTCCACAATGTCGTTCACCTCCGTGTCTTTTCGGGTACGTCCGTTGTAGGGGTTTTCCACAATGTCGTTCCAGTAGTAGTAATGTATGAAGATGTTATGCTCCCCAAGATACAAGTGGGGTTTTTCCCACAATGTCGTTCACTTCCACGAAAAGACACGGAGGTGGCCGAAGACACACGGAGGTGCTCCAAGATGTCACGGAGGTGCCCGAAGACACACGGAGGTCACCGAAGATGTCACGGAGATCACCGAAGAGACACGGAGGCACCCGAAGATGTCACGGAGGCGCCCGAAGAGACAAGTGGGGTTTTTCCCACAATGTCGTTCACTTCCGAGTCTCTTCGGTCACTTCCCACGAAAAGACACGGAGGTGGCCGAAGACACACGGAGGTGCCCCAAGATGTCACGGAGGTGCCCGAAGATGTCACGGAGATCACCGAAGAGACACGGAGGTGCCCGAACATGTCACGGTGGCGCCCGAAGATGTCACGGAGGCGCCCGAAGAGTCACGGAGGTCACCGAAGAGACACGGAGGTCACCGAAAAGACACGAATGTCACGAAAAAACGTATAAAAGTGGAAATTTTTAGGGATTGCTGCATTCATTGGCCTGCCGATCGGAGCTACCTGACCAGCCTGCCTCACCAGCCTACCTGACCAGCCTGAACCACTCTGACGACAGGAGCTATTTGCCTGAGCCTCACCGCAGCATGAGACGTGGAGAAGATTTTCCAGGGGATCCAGGAGCGCCTCCGGCTGAAGTCTTGCCCGAAGACGAGCGTGTGAGTGAGATTTATCGACATCACTGGAACACCATACGCCATTGTTTTCACCGTCACCGTCGTCTATTGGACTTGTATAACTTTCGACTGCAGGACCTCACGTATCTTTCTACTTACGCCGAGAACATTTTCACAGACCAGGTGACAGCTTTCAAGTTGAATATCACATTCGGCTACATCTTACGGCACAAAGAGACGGACCAGTTGCGGTATTTTTATCCCAGCAATAATACCTATGTGTTTGACCACCCGTTCACGGTGACGGATGCAATTTCTCTGGAGCCACTCATCGACCAACTGACTACGTTGGACCCATTGGAATGGGCCCGGTTGCAACGTCCCAACATCAAATGAACTGTAGAAATGGTGACGAACGTCACATTTTTCGTCACCAAAATGAGAGATCATCCTATCGGCGCTCCTGTTATTCTTCCGCCTTGGCTGTTCAATCGAAGAGGACTGTATGCGTTAACGGGAGGGGCACACGGTCCCTACAAAGACCGGAAATGTCTGTTTCGGTGTTTGGCCGTGCATTTGGACGAGTGTGATCCCCGGAATTGTGAGAAAGTGGCCAATGGTTATTGGAGACAGTATTTACAGAAGCAAGACCTGGATGAGCGGCAGTTCCGGGGAGTCCCCTTTAAGTATTTGGATATCGTGGAAACTCTGTTCAACATCAATATCTTTGTATACCGATTACGACGCGAGGATGACATATTTGTGGCTGAATTGGTTCATCGCTCAACAGAACGGTATGCTTCTACGATGAAAGTCAATGTCTTCGACGACGGCGGGGTGAGTCATTTTTCTCTCATCTACAATATGAGCCTGTACGCGCAATCCTCCTTTGTGCCCAATGCCATCGGGTGTTTGACCAATCGTCCAGCTTACATCAGCACGAGAAGATTTGTGACAATACTGTGAAACGCAAATTTCCTGGTGGCGTGTATCATAATACGCCTACTATTTTCGAGGAGCTGGCCGATGAGGGTCTTGTCATACCGGAAGAGGACCGTTATTTTCCCTACCGGGTGTGAGTGTCAGCATTTCCACCAACGTGCCCGGCTATGACGCTGCGCCTGTCTGTTTCGTGTCGTCGGGGGACTCCCATGAGTTGATTACCCGCATGATGGGTTATTTAGAGGAAGTCAGTGCGGCCAGTACGGAATTGTAGGTGTCCAAGTTCCAGGACGTACTGGACCAACTGGACGACCGGATTCCTATACCCGGTGTATCGTTCAGCGAAGAAGTCAGAGTCAGAGTCGGAGACCCAGGAGCCGGAACCCATTCAGTCGCAGGATGTACCTTTACCTAAACCGTATGCGGAGAAATTGAAAGCCCGCTTCCTACAATACCTAGGCCAGTTACCTGTGCTCGGCTTCAACTCGGGGCGATACGATCTTAACATGGTGAAGGAATTTCTCTACCCTTACTTGGCCCAGGCTAATACCATCAAGTCCGTCATCAAAAAGATCAATAATCATATGGCCCTCACTACCACGTCACTCCATTTCCTGGATGTACGGAACTACTTAGCTCCAAATTATAGCTATGATCAGAGGGTGAAGGCGTATGACTGCACAAACCAAAGGGAGGTTCCCTTACACGTATATATCGACGCTCGACCGCTTGGAGGAAACACAGTTGCCACCCCGGGACGCGTTCTTTGACGATTTGAAGCAAGTGGAATGTTCGGAAGACACGTACCGGGAACTACAGCAGATATGGAACGACCAACACATGCAGACCTTGCGAGATTTCCTGATATGGTATAATAACTTAGATGTGGTTCCTTTCCTCGAAGCGGCCGAGAAAATGGTTCAACTCTTTCGTCGTGAGATGCACGTCGACATATTCAAGGAGTGCTTGAGTTTACCGGGTCTGGCGCTTCGTCATCTCTTTCAAGATTGTCCTACATACTTTTCGCTGATACACCAAAAAGACGCGGACATGTATGATTGTCTAAAACAGAACATCGTGGGCGGACCCAGTCTTATTTTTCACCGCTACCACGAGAAGGACGTTACCACTCTCCCCGGTGGGAAACCCTGTGCTAAAATCATCGGATTCGATGCCAATGCTCTGTACCTGTGGTCCCTTGCCCAGCCCATGCCCAGCGGTCATTATACGCGCTGGTTGGCGGAAGGTCAGCATTTCAGACCGCAACGCACCCCCTACAAACATCTCGCCGCCCAGTGGTTGGACTGGGAAGCCTATCGACGGGGAATTTCTATACGCCATCAGATCAACGCCACAGAGAAGCGCATAGGAGATCGTCGACTTCCCGTCGATGGGTTTGTTCTTGTGGGTAGAACACCGACTGTATTCCAGTTTTATGGCTGCTATTGGCACGGCCACGAATGCCATTTCAGCGCTGGACACTTCAACCAACGACGTGGGAAATCGGCGGAAGAATTACGGGAAGAAGTCCAGGAGAACGGAGATTACATCAAAGAGAGGGGATACCACCTCATCGAAATGTGAGAGTGTGAATTTCACACCATGTGCCAGGCCCTCCCACATTTACGCCGTTTCCTTAAAGGGCGCGAGAACCCTCTCAGTCGTCGGCGACTCCTGACTGCCACAGATGTTCGACGCCATTCGTTCCGTGGACCTCTACGGCTTTGTGGAATGCGACCTGCATGTTCCCGACACTCTCAAGCCACTCTTCGCCCAGTGCCCACCCATCTTTGAAAACACACTGGTGGGTCGGGATGACATTGGAGACACCATGGGTGCCTATGCTGAGCAACACGAGTGTTTGCCTCGACCTCGACGGATGTTGATTGGCAGTATGTGGGCAGAGAAAATCTTGCTGGGCACTCCGCTACTACAGTGGTACATCAGCCACGGCCTGGAAGTCACGCGCGTGTACCAAGTCTTACAGTACGTACCCAACGCCTGTTTTGCGGGAAATGCCGACATCGTGACGTCTGCCCGTCGTCAAGGTGATCAAGATCCGAGTAAGGCCATCATCGGTGAATCGTGGAAGCTCACGGGCAATGGCTATTATGGCAAAACGGTCACTAACCAAGATAAGCATGTGAACGTCAAGATCTGTACCACCCCACAAGCCCGCAAAAAGGTGAATTCTCCCCTGTTTCGGTCCGTCGAGGTCATCGATGACGACACGTATGAAATCACTTTAGCCAAAAAGACTATCCGTTACAACCTGCCCCTCCAAATTGGATGTATGGTATACCAGGTGGCCAAGCTGAGGATGCTCCAGTTTTTATATGATTTCATGGGTGTGTATTTTAATCCATCAGACTGGCGACTCATGGAGATGGATACAGACTCTGCTTACATGGCCGTGTCTAATGCGGATTGGGAGTCCCTGGTCAAACCCGAGTTACGTGCACAGTATGAGGCGGAACGGGACCAGTGGCTACCTCGACGTGACCATTACCAGTACGACAAGCGGACGCCGGGCCTCTTCAAGTTGGAGTGGAGTGGTGATGCCATGATTGCTCTCTCCTCCAAGACGTATTACTGTTACGGTGGAGCGGAAGACAATAAGTTTAGCTGCGAAGGGGTGAACCGGTGCGATCCGGCCATCGACAAAACCCTGTACCTGAACGTGCTGCAAAGCCAGGCCAGTGCGAGTGGGACTAACAGAGGATTTCGGGTCGTGGACCACCAGATGCGGACGTACATCCAGAAACGAGACGCCTTCACATTCTTCTACCCCAAGCGGATAGTCCTTCCCGATGTCATCAGTACGACTTACCTGGACTTGTGAAACTATGACATTTGATATACTTTTCATGATACGAGTTAAAACTATAACTGTAAAAAAAAGTCAGCATGGCCGCCAGTCCTAAGTGCTGGTCTGCGCAGTGCAGGACGTGGGTTCGAATCCTACTCCTCACAGTTTTTACACACCTACTGTATTCTTTTGTACATATTCTATACATATTTAAACAGCACGTAATGTACAGCGAATGTGTCCTGGTGTACAGCAGCTTACACGGATCTGCTCCTACTTATTTAAAAGACAAGCTTATATTGTCTACAAGTAGACAAACCCGATTTACTAGATCCTATGTAAATATAGATCAATTATATGTCCCATTCTCACGAACAGATTTTTATAAGAGAGCCTTCTCTGTCTCGGGCCCAGTGGCGTGGAATTTTCTGCCATCCCGTGTCAGAAACAGCTCATCTTTGGCTGTGTTTAAACACGAATGTTTTAAATACATTTACGAGGATGTTTTTACCAAATCATGATCCTTATTGTGTTAGAATGTGAGCTCTATTTTTTTTTTATACCCTATACACTGTTTGTTATTTATGATTGTTATAGCACTCGGCTCCCAGGAAGAGCATCGATAGATGATGGCTGACCGAGTTTTTATAAATAAAGCTTCTATTCTATTCTATTCTATTCTATACATTATTGTTCACTTGAATAAAAAAAGTCAAAAACATTATTTTTTGTGTTTTTTCATGAATTTTTTTATTGAACATCAATGAACGTCAGAACAACAACGTCATAACAAAAAACAATGAGAACACCGCGCGGTGCATTGAATCAATTAAGACAACCAGAGAAATGGGGCATGCACATTAAAACGAGAGGCAGTCCAGTCGTATACGAGTACATCACGGTCTTCGGCTTGAGAATAATCACCAAACATTTGTATGATCGTTTGCATAGAATGTCCTCTACTCCGGTGAGTGAGATAAAACACACAGTACTGTCCGCATACACTACTCAAGGGTCCTTGTAATCTTTTAGTATTCCAACGCCACACTGTAGTAGATACGTCCATGAACTTCACCAAATCGGGATGCAGGGGTGCAAGTCCGTAGAAATCAAAGTATTCGCCTTGGCCCAGGGTGTCCACGTACACAGCCACCCAATGTTCACCGGGTCGAGTACGAGGGTCTGTATTCAGGATGTAGGCTGCCGGGGTGGTTGGGGTGGTGGGAAACACATTGCGTGGAAACACACCCCGAAAGGGTACCCGAGGATCTCGCTGGAGTATGGCCATCAGCTGCTCTGTACGAGTTGTCACAGCGAAACAGCTCACCAATTACCAGTATACGAGTTGTCAGAGCATTTCCATCATAGCTCTCTAGATTTGTATCTAATACCGCTTATGGCGGTGTTAGGGGCCGTGTGGTCATATCATCCAAGTTGCCACATGAACAGGTACAATAAAAGCGTACCTGAGATACAACACATATCACGAATTGTTAGATTCTTGGTATGTGCTTTAGAATAGGTTAACCAGAGGACTATTCTGTGAAGTCATGTGACGCAGTCAGTATGTCGGCACCTCTTCCCACTTCCCTTATATGTGTTGTAATCCATGACTCTAGCTGGCGTAGTCACACAGCATGTTTCTTTGCTGATCCACGGTGATGACGTTATCAAACTCGGCGTAGCAAATCACGTTAATGGTATGGAGTAGAGGGACGGAGAAACGCAGTTCCAACAGTAAGTTTCCTTTCTTGAGCAAGGCCAGTTGATGATCGTGTTCCAAGGTTGGGGTGAGGTCAAAGTGTACCCACGGCTAAAGTCTCGTCGAGTGATGGTATTTCCTTCGTCCTGATTGTTTTGTCCTGTGGCTGTAAACAGGTTCAGGTAGCTCCGCACATAGTGATGGTTACCAAAATCCGGTTGTAACGGACGGGCTGGAATTTGATGGCCGGCCACGTGCAGTGCCAAAAAGTTGAGGCTGAAATGTTGAAAGTGGAACGGATTCTCACTCCACTGTCCATTGAAACTGGTGTTGGTGACACACGCCAGGGTAAGACGTTTAGGGAGATCCCCTAGAAATAAATTCTCACGATTGGCCATCATCGTACCTGCCGGCACAGAGAACACCTTGGTCTGTACGCGTCGGATGGGGTACAGGGCTGGTTTTTTCGATAAGGCTTCCATGTGACTCACCAACACGCCCTGTTGCAAATCCACCGTACGGACAAACAGGGCCGCATCTTCTATGATGATCTTGTAATTGGGGGCATCTCCATCGGACATCAAGGCGAAAGTGGGTGGGGAACGAATCAACTTGATCTTGATGGATACACCGTTCATCATGTTGCGGTCTTGCAGGAACAGATCGGCGTGCAGTCGTCCCATCATATCGACGGACGTGCTACGGGTTGTAAACTGCCTGCGATGGCCGAACCCACTATTGGCAACGATGACGGCATCCATGGCTCCGGGCGTATCCCTGTAGTACAGCGAGGCTTGCAAGTGTGTTTTTTTGGCATCTTCTCCGTACGACAACAGCGTCTCGATGTAGGCTCGGTACGGGTACGTATTGGTGGACGTACTGATGAGTTTATCGTTCAGACTGATATCCACCTGTTGGAACAAGGAGTGCAGCCAAAGATTCACCGGGCCTACCACCGCATCGTTCGCGATGGGCGTCCCGTCGTTGTCCACTATTTTGGCTTTCACGTACAAGTACGTGTGGGCTAAATCTAGGTAGGCCGTATCTTTGTTTTCAATGGTAAATTCCAGCGGTCCCGTGCCCGTCAGGCTAGCCAGGGGCCGATGTTCTACCCAACGTCCTTCGGCGACACTGGTCTGTGTGGGTGGAATAGTCCACAAATCCAATTCACTGTTGGTAGACGGACACGACTCTGAGTGAATGAATGCCATTATGCGAAGATGTCTCTCTTACCCTTCTTCTTCCGGGGTGTGCGTCGTCGGTGTGTCGGTCGTCGAATGACTCTTCCCTGTGCCGGCGGTTGTCTTTTAAGGACTTTGGCCATCAAGACGCTACCTGCTTCTTGGGCCCGTCGTTTCAAGGCTTGTCGGGGTGCCGTTCCTCCCAAGACATCACCGGCCACTCGCAGTCCACTGCGTACCGCTTGTTTACCCACCGCTTTTACTCCCCGTGTCAGGGCAAGAACGTTTTGACGATGCTGTCCAGTATGTTACCCAACCCGTGACCTCGTTGCATGCGTGCACCGCTAAAGATGGGCAAGCTACCTCCCGTTTGTTTCTTGTAGTAGTCGGCATAGCTGGCCGTATGGCACTGGTAAGGCACGTACATTATACGAAGTGAGGAGAACGTGCTTGTCGGAAATGAAGTGTCAGCACCACTTTCCCTCGTTCGAATGCGACCGGGCGTCCCGTGTCATCTCTTATATCCACCGTGACCGTGTTGATATCGGTGTGTCGTACGGGCAGGTAGAGTATGTGGTTGAAACTCTGGCTGACTTGATCGCCATACTTCTTTCTAATTTCAAAACACCCGTAACAGAGATGTGTTCACATCGCCCACAATATGGCTGTCCACCGCGTCCGAGTAGACGTAGAGTCCGTACATACCCACTTTCATATCCAACACAACGTCGCCTGTGTCGGTGGTGGGACCCGCGTAGATGTCATAAGAGAGACCTAACATTTGCTGTAGCCTAGAACTGAGTTCCACACCCACGTTGGGGCTGAGCAGGATACAGGCCTTGTCGTTGTGTGCGTTGTAATCGAAGATCACATGATTCTTGAGGGGATAGGATTTGACGGGTCTTGAACTATTCGTCACCACCCGTAGAGACTTATAATTCAACAATGTGGTCAGACCCTCTATGAACGCCTTGGGGGTGTCGTATTGGCCTTCGGGTAGAATCAGTCGGTTTACTTTACCTTCGTAGGTCACCTCGTACCATACGTCCTTGTCTCGCACGTTGTACCACGAGTAAGGGTATTGAATATCCACCAGTCCACATTCCCAGCGTCCAGGTAAATGCAACGGTTGCGGTAATTGGGTCACGTACTTGGCCAAGGTGTTGTCAGGAAACACATCGAGCGAACTGTTACTGGGCAACGTGAGGTAAAACATGACGACTGAGCTTTCTTGCTTCGGCACCTGGCTTTAATAGGGCTCCCAGGCCTTGGGTGGATGACCTCGGCGTCGTGATCGTCGCGGTGACTTGCTATGTATCAAAGCTCTCGAGCGCTGAAGCCTCTTTACCGGGGATGGTGTTTTAAAGGGGTGAAAAGAAGGTTCCCCTCGTTGTGGTGTTTTGGGGGGTGACTCCGGTTCCCAAGAAGGTAGTGGTGGTGGTGGTGGTGGTCTACTCGGCGATTGCTGGGTCCGCTGCATCCACCGCCAACGGTTAGGATTCCCCACCAATTCTTGAGGGACGTGTGTGTCTTTCAACCCCTGAGCAAAGGCTTCCCAGCCCGGTGGATTAGAGTGTTTGCGAGAGCGCATCGTATCGTTGATCAAATCGGTGATATGAGACCCCGGCACCACTCGGTTTCGAATAAGCAGTTCCCCCTGATCGCTCCAACCCATATCGGGATTCTGTTTCACCCAGTCCAACAATAAACGAGCCTTGGTCTTGAATACCTTAGGGACACTGGCCAACACTTCATCTTCCAGCTGAGGTGATGATGGCGGTGTTGGTGCTGGCGCTGCTGGTAGTGGTGCTGGTGGTGTACTACTCCTATATTGATCCATAAACGTCTTGTACCGGTTCAGCGTCTGATGGTAGAGTTGAATTTTCTCGTGATCGGGTAGTCGACGTTGGAGTATACTATTCATCTCTTCGTCGAGAGACTGGAGTTGTTGCACCGTGGCAGGCACGGGATAGGGCGATTGCAAACTCTGTAGCAGTCGAGGTTCCACCAGCATCATTTTTTTCGTATGTTCCATGACGTTAGCGTGCTCCACCCAAGATGGATCCTACTAACGGTCCCAGTACGGAAGCGGCTAAGGGTGCGAGGAGTGCCCCGAGAAATCCACCTCGCTGTAACACCTGTTTCTGTTTCTTTAAACTTCCCGTCTTCTTCACCAGCGTTCGGAGACCCGTCTTGTGCCGTTGCAATTTCCCTTTCTGCAGGGGACTGAGAGGAACATTCCCTTTTAACACATTATGAGCGACTTCACACAAACACCGTACCAATCCCGCGTCCGCGCCGCGCACCAGGGCCCGGCCCACCTCCGGTGGCGCGCTGCGTAATACGCGGAGCGCCGGCGCGTGCTTCCGTATCCGTGCAGACATGATGAGGAAGTGAATGCTAGAGGGTTGTGTCTTCTTTTATTTGGGCGTGTACACCGTCTGGAACTCTCCGGGAAAAATGTGGGTGCGCAATCGAAGTGCCGAGGGTGTCCCTTGTTTCAAGTCGATGAGCAGATAACCGTGGACCCCTTGGGTGGCATCTTCAAAGGCTTCCCGCACAAAGGCCGTGTTTTTAGGGTACATCTGTTTCGCCAGGTGCATAATTTGTGATGCGTCTCTGGGGTTTTTGAACTAAACCACATACTGAGCATTCAAACTGATGTTCCTGTGCTCTTTGTTCTACTGAAGAGATTCTGGACGATGTAGATGATGCTCAACCGACGATGATGGCTCCCTTTCGTAAAGAGACGCGTCCCCCGACTGTCCGTTTCGGTCATCAGATCGTCTACCACTACCAACGTGTCCTCTGGGGGTAATCCTTCCACCAAGGTGAGTCCAGGTATGCGTGCCAGTTCCTCGTACGCAGGCTGCCAAGCTCCATAACACCAGAGGATGCGAGCCACGGGCGGTGAAATGAGGGCTGAGCCGTGTTGGATGAGCCGTTGAACGAAGTGTGTTTTTCCCGACCCGGTCGGTCCAGCGATGAGACACGTGAAGGGATGCTGCCACCGAGGATCCATAGGTTTATTTGGTGATTTGCGCCAAGCGTTCAGAGGCCCACCACCGTTGTCGTGGATCTCACCGGGGGTCGTAGTCGTGCGGGTACCGTTGCCGTGGTAAACGTGGTACTATACCCACTCTAGGTGTTAGCGTCGTGTTGGTGGTGGTGGGAGTCCTATGTTGCCGTGGTTTTGCCCTGGTAGCTGTGATGGTGGAAGATGATGCGGGTGGGGAGCTCCTGAGGGTAGGACTAGGCAGGTACACGGGTGGTACCCTGGTGAAGTTCCGTAGAGTAGGAGGAGGACTAGACCGCGTAGTGGGATGGGTTGTAGATCCTGGTGGTACCCTGGTACACCTGGTGATACCCTGGAACATTCCCTTTTAACACATTATGAGCGACTTCACACAAACACCGTACCAATCCCGCGTCCGCGCCGCGCACCAGGGCCCGGCCCACCTCCGGTAGCGCGCTGCGTAATACGCGGAGCGCCGGCGCGTGCTTCCGTATCCGTGCAGACATGATGAGGAAGTGAATGCTAGAGGGTTGTGTCTTCTTCTTTTATTTGGGCGTGTACACCGTCTGGAACTCTCCGGGAAAAATGTGCGTGCGCAATCGAAGTGCCGAGGGTGTCCCTTGTTTCAAGTCGATGAGCAGATAACCGTGGGCCCCTTGGATGGCATCTTCAAAGGCTTCCCGCACAAAGGTCGTGTTTTTAGGGTACATCTGTTTCGCCAGGTGCATAATTTGTGATGCGTCTCTGGGGTTTTTGAACTAAACCACATACTGAGCATTCAAACTGATGTTCCTGTGCTCTTTGTTCTTACTGAAGAGATTCTGGACGATGTAGATTATGCTCAACCGACGATGATGGCTCCTTTTCGTAAAGAGACGCGTCACCCGACTGTCCGTTTCGGTCATCAGATCGTCTACCACTACCAACGTGTCTTCTGGGGTATCCTCTGGGGGTAATCCTTCCACCAAGGTGAGTCCAGGTATGCGTGCCAGTTCCTCGTACGCAGGCTGTCAAGCTCCATAACACCAGAGGATGCGAGCCACGGGCGGTGAAATGAGGGCTGACCCGTGTTGGATGAGCCGTTGAACGAAGTGTGTTTTTCCCGACCCGGTCGGTCCAGCGATGAGACACGTGAAGGAATGCTGCCACCGAGGATCCATAGGTTTATTTGGTGATTTGCGCCAAGCGTTCAGAGGCCCACCACCGTTGTCGTGGATCCCACCGGGAGTCGTAGTCGTGCGGGTACCGTTGCCGTGGTAAACGTGGTACTATACCCACTCTAGGTGTTAGCGTCGTGGTGGTGGTGGTGGTGGGAGTCCTATGTTGCCGTGGTTTTGCCCTGGTAGCTGTGATGGTGGAGGATGATGCGGGTGGGGAGCTCCTGAGGGTAGGACTAGGCAGGTACACGGGTGGTACCCTGGTGAAGTTCCGTAGAGTAGGAGGAGGACTAGACCGCGTAGTGGGATGGGTTGTAGAACCTGGTGGTACCCTGGTAATGTTCCGCAGCGTAGTAGGAGAGGTGGTGGTGGTGGTGGTGGTGTTGGGTGATTGTACTTGACGTTGGGGGGGGGGGCAGGTATTGGACGAGTGGATGGTAGGTTGAAACAGGATATCAGGTACGCCAAATCGTAGAAGACTCCTCCAAATAAGGTACCCAGAAGCACTAGTAGACACACGACGGTACCGACTTGTCCTTTTCGAGTCCGCAGCAGTAAGGGCAGATGTGCACTATCCATGGTACAACCCTAGACTGAAGGCTGTAGGCGATGTGAGGTAGAATTTATAGCCGTTTCATGTCACGGGCTGAGACCCAGGAATTAAGCGAACTGGGCCAACCTTGTCATTTGACGAAATGATAGGGGATGCCACGTCGACGTTCCGTTTTCAAAATCTTTTCCACCGTGTAGTAGTCTTTCCGTGTTTTTACCACCGGTTGTAATTCTGCCTCGTAAAACGTGCCTTGCAGTGTTTCTCCTTGTAGATCTTCCAGTTGATAGACGTGTGGGTATCGAGGGTTATGGCGAACGATGACAAAGTGCTCGTCACTCCAGTTGGGCAAGTAACTTTTCTCAAATTGCCCTTTGACTTTACTGATCCGTACCACATCCCCGCGTTTGTAACGGGGTGACGTGAGTGGACTTGGTTCTATCGAGTACAGCGTACGGCGCACTTGATGTTCGTTGCGTTCCGTCACATCGAGGGGAGCCCGCTGGATACTGCGATGATAGGCTCGATTGTACCCTTGGACCAGTTGAGGTAGCACATCGATGTACCGTCGGATGTTTTTGGCGGTAAAATACTTGCACATCCGTCCTTTGAAGGTCCGATTGAATCGTTCCACCACAGAGGCTTTGGTCTCGTTGCACGTATGGAAGAAAAACACCTTCTGTTTCTTAAGAAAGGCTTGAAAGTGGCGGTTGAGAAATTCTGTGCCTTCATCCGTTTGCAAATAAAGGGGTTTGCGACCCGTCTTGAAAATCTGCTGGAACGCTCGTACCAGATTCTCTCCTGTTTTGGTCCGGATGGGTAGCACCCACGCGTACTTGGATAAAATATCGATACAGGTCAACATCAACCGATGTCCATCATTGTGGGCAGCAAATCGACTCATATCGACCAAATCGGCCTGCCATTGTGCGTCTACGCCTCCTACGATGACTTGGTTACGGCGAAAATCTCGTCGGGCTGCTCGATGTAAGCTATAAGTGTCTTCGGTTTTTAACCATTCTCGAACTTCAGTTCGACTGATGCCTTGGGAATGTGCAGCTCGAGCGAGCGCTGCCACAGCGCTATGGGCGGCTGGACTGGTTGGGTTGTAATACAAATCTGTTAACACCTTGTTCACAGTCTTACTCCACGTGGATTCCTGCCGGCCGGCCTTGCGGGTACTCCACTGGCTCCCCTTTCGGGTCCCCCTCTGCGTGCCCCACCGGGTGCCCCTCTGGGTTACGCTGTTGTGTGTTCGCTTCATGGTAAGACACTGACACTCTAGCCTGTGTGCACCCTATAGATATAGTCCTTCATCGACAATGGGGACAACTTTTTCCAAGGCCGTCCATAGATCAGGGTCCAGGGTAAAACCACCATCGTTCAGACAGAGGAGTCGAGCAAAAAAGGCGCCGCGGAAAATGTAGACGTCGTCACACAGGTGAATGCTATCACCGTCGAGGTCACCCAACAACACCCGTTTCAAGGTAGTCCAGCCTTCCGGTGACAAAGAGACGCGCGCTTTGGGTTCAGGCGTACACCAACACCTAAGTCCGCTATTAATGAGGTCCACTCGTTTGGGGTACAACAATAGGGTGCAGCCAGGTGTAAGAGTCCGGGTAGCCACAGAGTTCGCGTCGGGGTGCAGTAAGTCGTGGACGTCGGGGATAATAGCTTTCAGCGCCTGCCATAATGCAGGACGTAGTGTGATATGGGGACCACCACGCTGTTCTAACCGGGGCAAAAAAGAATCATCTCTACCACTTCGTAGGTAGACACCGACTTCCACGTGCAGGAAATCGACTTCGGGCTCTTTTTCCTGTAACAACCGTGTCAATAGAGTCCACCCTGCTAGGGTTAAAAATAGCTTCACCTCTCGGGGTTGTTCTTCGATGAGCTGTAGGTGATGGTCATTGACGATCAGGGTGACGTTGGCGGTCAGTTGGAACAACGCAAGCTCACCATCTGCTCCGTGCGCTCCCATGGTGGTGAATGACAAAACACCGGCTAGGGAGGTCTGTATATATATCGCTGTGCAGGCGCTCATACTACACCCTGTCAGTGCCTAGTGGACTAACCTATACTCCCCGCAAAATAGGGTTGGGTAATTTTTATTCTACAATGTCAAGTGCCCCTATGGGTATAATTAACTCCTAGTCCGTAGCCGTACACGTTACAGTTTTTTATTTGTTCGTGTCTCTCTATCCTAATCCGTACCCGTACACGTTCTGGTTTTATTTTTCAGTCTCCCTTCACCCTTCGTGAAAGTCCGTGATCACTCGGTAGTGTCATGTTAAATTAACCCCTAGTCCGTAGCCGTACACGTTATAGTTTTTATTTTCCATGGCACCACCTTCGTCAAAGTCCGTGATCATTCTGGGTGTAATGTTATAGAGATACGAATTGATTTAACCTAGAATTTTGCTATACCAGTTTCGTGCAAAAACACGGGATTGAAATGTTAACCCAGGAGGTATTGCAAGAGCCTTATTGGGCCAATCAGCGTCCCGTATATCAACCAATGGAAATGACGGAGACAGAACCAATGAAAGAGGTTCTCGCTGTTTTAACAGCCAATGAAAATCCACTCTATATTCAGTATAAAACCCAGGGGACGCGTGGGGAAAAGGCGCATTCAAATCACATTTCTCGACCTGTAAACACGTATTGAAGATATTGAAGATCACGAGCAGGGTAGCAAAGATGTCTACGACGAAAGGTGCGGCAGAGGAGAAGAGGGAGGGAGAGAGAGGAGAGAGAGGCGCTGGCGAGGGGAGTAAAAGCCTTTTGGGTGGAGGAAATCCAACGATGGACGCGGAACAATACCAACTTCACACCGCTGTCCTGAACGGCTTTGTATTATACAGTAACAAGGGCGCTCACCACTTTCACCGGGGAGGACTGGATAAACGCACTGCGAGATGCCCTCAACGAGGAACAACAACAACAGGAGAGCCAACAACGCCAGCCAGAATTCATCGATATCGGTGAATTACCGAGAATTCCACCGGCCACCTTCCCGGACAACATTCCATCAGTGCCGGATGAATCGTCGGATGACGAACAACAACAACAGCCCAGACAATACTTTTCCGCCAGTTTGATGGAGTAGACAGGAAAACTCCATCCCCTGAATAAAACAGGGTAAACAAATTGACCTTAGAGGCCCTTTTCAGGGCCACCCCAATCTTACGAAAGGGGACTTCTAACGTGGCACATTCAATTAAAATCAGGTCCTACATTTTGTGAATCTCCTTTCTTCTATATTCTATGATTACCAATCTCCAACGCCAAAAAAAATCTGCCATCAAAGTCCCTTTTCAGGGCCAACCCCTAGCCTTCCAAACAGCACTTATAACAATTGCCCCTAGACCCTACGAATGCAAATCTCCTCTCCTCTATGATTACCAATCTCCCACACCTCCTCACAACAACAAAAAATTTACACCCGGCTTTTTCCGGGACTACTCGGTATATTATTACCGTACATTCATACTAATAGTGTTTTTTTTTTGGTTTTTTTACCTGGGCGCTGTTAGTAGGAAGTTCCCATTCACTAAGTGTTAATTACCTATTTTTACCTAGGTGTGTGCATGCAGGGAGCTGGTGTTTTGTGCTTTTAATTAGAAGCTTGCTCTTTCGAGTATAATTGGTGATCCTCATAAGGACCGTTAGGAAGATGTAAGGGGATTACATCGATCGGAACAGGTTTTCTCGCCTCTTGGTACACACGGGACATTTCAGCGCGACGAGTGTACACGCTATGGGCTTGTAAGTGGGCGTAGGGACTGGTCTTCCTGCATGTCTGTGGATACAGCGGATACATAACGCTTGGTGTCCACACGGGAAAATAGCGAATTTGGCGTAGCGACTACTGCATTGGACACAGGGCAAATACTGTGCCGCTCCCCATGTTGTGTCTCGCTCCAGTCTTCTTATTTCGGTACAGTAGTACTCAAGATATCGCTGCTGTAAAACAGCCATCTGTTCTTGTTTTTTTTCTTTTTCTTGTTCTTCTTCGAACATATCTTGTACGAGTTCATCAAGCTGTTCGTCGTAGGTACTATCAAGCCGTACGTCGTAGGTACTATTGTCCACTCCATCGATGAATTCACCGCTTGCTTCTTTTTCTTGTTCTTGGTCTTGTTCTTGGTCTTGGTGTTGGTCTTGATGTTTGAACAGATCTTGTATGACTCGTTCAAGCCGTTCGTGTTGGGTGGTACTATCAGGCCGTACGTGGTAGGTACTATTGGCGGTGACATCTCCATCCGCCGCCTCTTCTTTTTCTTCTTCGTCGTCTTCAATATCGATGAATTGACCCGTGGCATGGTGAAGATACTCCCGCTTTTGTTGTGAAACTGGGGTCAAAGTCTCGCTACCATCTACCGGCTGGTCTTCTTTTTCTTCTTGTTCATCATCTTTGCATAGTTCTTCTAATATGTTGTCAAGCCACGACTCGTTAATAATATTGTGCACTCCATCAATATCCATGTATTGAGCCATGATGTAGTTCAAAATGAATGGATAGCAGACAACACACTGCGCGTTTTTTATAGTACCGTAGAGCGCCCGTATGAGGGCGCGGACGTCACCGAAATCTTCATACTGAACCAGTGTGCCTGCTTAGACCCGCTGAAATTTTGTGTTTCTTTTTCATCTTCAAACCGGTCTCATTTTGCAATAAATGCGAGTTGACGTGTAAAACTTATTTAAACTTGAACTTTGGGAGCTTATAGTGTATCGCTGAAAAATTCAGAAGGCTGGCGGCAGGCTAAAACTATTTTTTAATCATTATGTCGGTTTTAGACCCGTATGGCTATGGGTGTGGTTGTGCGGAAAACCCGGTAAATTTGAAATAAATCGGCTTACCTCCGTAAAAACACTTTAGGTGTGTTCCTCACATCCTTATAATGTCACCCTGAAAATTTTAGCAGGTTTATCGATGGAAAAGTGTGAATTTTTGTCATACCACTCTTGCTACGGTAACACGGCACTATACAGTATGGAGCCGAATGTGTGTACAGCTATGCGTGTCAATGGCTGTGTTACCGTACATGTTACAATCATTACGAGCTTGCAGCGTGTTGCTGAAGCTCAGATTGCTGAAGCTTTGAGGGTGAGAGGCGCACAACAAGATAGAGAAATAAGGGACGCTGTGCAGGAAGAGGATGATGATGATGAAACAGACGATGAAGATGTACACGGAGAGTTGGAGTGGTTAAACAGTAGTAGACCCCCAGCAACTACAGCGTCGACTCAGGCGGCTACCACAACGACGGCTACCACAACGAGGGCGACCGCAACAGGAATGACAACAACATCACCAGAGATCAGCCGCCTGAGCCAACAAATTGACGAATTAGAAGACGAAAAGTCTAAACTACGCCTCCAACTGGCTAGGGAGCAGAAGAGATCCACCTGTACCGTGTGTCAAGACGATGAGACGATGTACGCCTTTTTTCCTTGTGGTCACCTGTGCCTATGTGGTGTATGCGTGCTAAGCTTAACATGCATAGCGGGCTCGTGCTAGTGCGCAGAGACAGAGGAGCTTCATTTGAAGATACGATGCCCTGTGTGTCGGGGATGGGTATCAGGCATCAAAAAATATTCCGGCCGTAACAGTGTGATGACCAACCCGCTGTTCTTTCCAAAGGCCCTTATTAGGGCCACCTAATTACACCCGAAAGGGAGAAAACTTTCTAACTAAAAGCACAAAACACCAGCTCCCACACCAATACCCCTTTGCATAGAGTGAACACTAACACACCATTTGAATTTCTAATATTTTTATTAACACAGTAGAATGAACATAAGGTCTTCACCACAGTAGACTCTTGGTGTTGAATTTTTTTTAATACAATTATACGCTATCAAGGCGCTTAAATGAACATAGAATGAACATAGAATGAACATAGAATGTAGGAATACGGTGATGTCTGAATGTTCAATATTTATGCAACAAGACTTGTGTGAAATGTTCAATATTTATGCAACAAGACTTGTGTGAAATGTTCAATATTTATGCAACAAGACTTGTTTGAACTCGTCATTGTCTTTCTGCCCCTGGTGCACGTATATGAAGGTGGCAATCTGTTCACGTGAAATTCTGGGTGGACAGGCAGCTTGCAATGCCTCGGCAATTTGCACCTCGTTAACGGCCTGTAGTCCCTCAGTCATAGCGCGTCTGATGGTATACTATTGTCCATACACGTATGCGTGTTGAAGAGACCGTTCTTGTTCCACAGCCTGCACATTGCTGGATACGCAAGTGTCGAATGCGGGGTCTGAGATGATCCAGGAATGTGTCGATGTACTTCTTATAAATATACTGAGTCACCTGGTCAGAC
The DNA here is from genome assembly GCA_036873755.1 of Hanleya hanleyi. NCBI lineage: Eukaryota > Metazoa > Mollusca > Polyplacophora > Lepidopleurida > Hanleyidae > Hanleya > Hanleya hanleyi. The sequence continues at coordinate 4,167 of JAVTVY010029086.1, read as the reverse complement.
AGGACTTCATGAATTTCACCTGTGAGACTCTCCAGCTTCCGCCACGCAGGTATTTGTAGGGTGACGCCCTGAGGTAAAGGAATACGCTTTTCTCCCCTCAACTTCCATTTACGAATATGGACCAGCAGAATGTTGTTGAACATAGAACAGGTGAGGAAGATGTCGTCACCAACATAAAATTTCGCTTCGTCGCTCCCCTGGTGGTCAATGACCGCATCGACGGCGTAATAAATGACCTGTACTCTTATCCAGGTGTCCAACGTCAAGGCGATATGCTTAGGTGGTTTGTCGTTCCAGGCCGGTGCGTTAAAATGCACTTCCTCTTCTTTGACACTCACAGTTAAATAGGGAGAGAGTTCCCAAGTGTTCGTCTGGGCCGTTTGGTAGGCCTGCTGGATAATGTCATTGATCTCCTGCACAGACATAGGAAGTAGCACCTCTTCCTTCGCTTGCTCAGGCACTTGCTGGGGCACTGGCTGAAGCACTTGCTGAGGTATTTCTAAAGGTGTTAGTCGGGGACGTTTGGCAGGTGGACCGGGTTTGGCAGGTAGACCGGACTCTTGGTGGGTACGTTTGGTAGCTGTACGCCCTTCGGCGATGTCCATGTCCATGACTAAGATATTATCTTCTGAATCCTGGGCTTGAAGTAGACCTGCTATTCCTTCATTTCCCGTCTTCTTCAGCGCCTCCACGAAGGCTTGAAATGCTAAGGAGCCACGGCATGGTATGAGGTCGATGAGGGCTCTGTTTCGTGCCATATAGGTCTTCTCCGCCATGATCTCTACCCCCATGTGTTTAGTGATTATGTTTTCCACCATGAGCAGAACACATATATCGGCCACATGCTGCATCTCATCAACGATATGGATACGGTGCTGCAGAAGCTTAGCTCGGTGGGATGACTCCATGACTGTTGGCTGCTATGGTGAGATAGACTGATGAATTTGCACTGGTGAGGCAGGCTCAGGCTGGTCAGGCTGGTCAGGCAGGCTGGTGAAGCAGGTTGGTCAAGCAGGCTAATGAATGCAGCAATGCCCTAAAAATTTCCACTTTTATACCTTTTTTCGCGACATTCGTGTGTTTTCGGTGACCTTCGTGTGTCTTCGGTCACCTCCGTGTCTCTTCGGTGACCTCCGTGTCTCTTCGGTGACCTCCGTGACTCTTCGGGCGCCTCCGTGACATCTTCGGGCGCCTCCGTGACATCTTCGGGCACCTCCGTGTCTCTTCGGTGATCGCCGTGACATCTTCGGGCACCTCCGTGACATCTTGGGGCACCTCCGTGTGTCTTCGGCCATCTCCGTGTCTTTTCGTGGGAAGTGACCGAAGAGACTCGGAAGTGAACGACATTGTGGGAAAAACCCCACTTGTCTCTTCGGGCGCCTCCGTGACATCTTCGGGTGCCTCCGTGTCTCTTCGGTGATCTCCGTGACATCTTCGGTGACCTCCGTGTGTCTTCGGGCACCTCCGTGACATCTTGGGGCACCTTCATGTGTGTCTTCGGCCACCTCCGTGTCTTTTCGTGGGAAGTAACCGAAGATCGGACCTGACCGAAGAAGAAACACGGTGACCTCACCGAGGAGACACGGACCTGACCGAAGAAACACGGAGATCACCCAAGAGACACGAAGATGAACGACATTGTGGAAAAACCCCACAACGGACGTACCCGAAAAGACACGGAGGTGAACGACATTGTGGAAAACCCCCACAGACAGGTCAGTACATATCCTATCATGTTCACAGGTCACGCCCCAGTCACCCAGACCGGAAGTGACGTCATATGGGACTGGTGGCACCCCCTGGCGGAAAAAGGGGAACCAAGAGTTACCTCCCTGGAAAATGCGCGTTGAAATCAATGCTACCTACTACTCCTGTGTTTTACCGCTGTATTATCTACGTGTTTGAACTGACGGAAACTGGACAACAGCTGACCGGTGTGGACTATAAAAATACAGGAACGCGATTTCTGCGCGTCGGCACGGACTGCATAGAGATTTGCCCGTTAGTACGGACTGTGAGAGATACACCGGCATAGCATTGAGCCGTAAGACTATATTTCTCATTTATTTGCTGTATTGACCTAACTTAATTTGTATATGATTTTAGTATTGTAAATAAATATTTGATTGTTAATCCTCGATTTCACAAAAGCTTTCTGTTGCGTTTTTCTATTATCGTTTAGACGTTACACCCGGAATACTCCGATAACCAAATAAGTTCGGCGTCAGCGCAAACCCAGTCCCCATATAAGATGATGTCGTACAGGCCGTAAAGTTCCAAAGCTATTGCACACCTGATTTCAATAAGGGCACCCTGAACTCAATGCCATGGCGCGATCTGTTCAAAGAATGCATGGACGCCGAGATGGGCGAGAAGTTGAAGACAACGAACATGTTACAATCATTACGAGCTTGCAGCGTGTTGCTGAAGCTCAGATTGCTGAAGCTTTGAGGATGAGAGGCGCACAACAAGATAGAGAAATAAGGGACGCTGTGCAGGAAGAGGATGATGATGATGAAACAGACGATGAAGATGTACACGGAGAGTTGGAGTGGTTAAACAGTAGTACACCCCCAGCAACTACAGCGTCGACTCAGGCGGCTACCACAACGACGGCTACCACAACGAGGGCGACCGCAACAGGAATGACAACAACATCACCAGAGATCAGCCGCCTGAGCCAACAAATTGACGAATTAGAAGACGAAAAGTTTAAACTACGCCTACAACTGGCTAGGGAGCAGAAGAGATCCACCTGTACCGTGTGTCAAGACGATGAGACGATGTACGCCTTTTTTCCTTGTGGTCACCTGTGCCTATGTGGTGTATGCGTGCTAAGCTTAACATGCATAGCGGGCTCGTGCTATGGCGCAGAGACAGAGGAGCTTCATTTGAAGATACGATGTATCAGGCATCAAAAAATATTCCGGCCGTAACAGTGTGATGACCAACCCCCTGTTCTTTCCAAAGGCCCTTATTAGGGCCACCTAATTACACCCGAAAGGGAGGAAACTTTCTAACTAAAAGCACAAAACACCAGCTCCCACACCAATACCCCTTTGCATAGAGTGAACACTAACACACATTTGAATTTCTAATATTTTTATTAACACAGTAGAATGAACATAAGGTCTTCACCACAGTAGACTCTTGGTGTTGAATTTTTGTTAATACAATTATACGCTATCAAGGCGCTTAAATGAACATAGAATGAACATAGAATGAACATAGAATGTAGGAATACGGTGATGTCTGAATGTTCAATATTTATGCAACAAGACTTGTGTGAAATGTTCAATATTTATGCAACAAGACTTGTTTGAACTCGTCATTGTCTTTTTGCCCCTGGTGCACGTATATGAAGGTGGCAATCTGTTCACGTGAAATTCTGGGTGGACAGGCAGCTTGCAATGCCTCGGCAATTTGCACCTCGTTAACGGCCTGTAGTCCCTCAGTCATCAGCGCGTCTGATGGTATACTATTGTCCATACACGTATGCGTGTTGAAGAGACCGTTCTTGTTCCCACAGCCTGCACATTGCTGGATACGCAAGTGTCGAGTGCGGGGTCTGAGATGATCCAGGAATGTGTCGATGTACTTCTTATAAATATACGGAGTCACCTGGTCAGACAGGACTTCATGAATATCACCTGTGAGACTCTCCAGCTTCCGCCACGCAGGTATTTGTAGGGTGACGCCCTGAGGTAAAGGAATACGCTTTTCTACCCTCAACTTCCATTTACGAATATGCACCAGCAGCATGTTGTTGAACATAGAACAGGTGAGGAAGATGTCGTCACCAACATAAAATTTCGCTTCGTCGCTCCCCTGGTGGTCAATGACCGCATCGACGGCGTAATAAATGGCCTGTACTCTTATCCAGGTGTCCAACGTCAAGGCGATATGCTTAGGTGGTTTGTCGTCCCAGGCCGGTGCGTTAAAATGCACTTCCTCTTCTTTGACATTCACAGTTAAATAGGGAGAGCTCCCAAGTGTTCGTCTGGGCCGCCTGGTAGGCCTGCTGGATAATGTCATTGATCTCCTGCACAGACATAGGAAGTAGCACCTCTTCCTTCGCTTGCTCAGGCACTTGCTGGGGCACTGGCTGAAGCACTTGCTGAGGTATTTTTAAAGGTGTTAGTCGGGGACGTTTGGCAGGTGGACCGG
>JAVTVY010029085.1:0-120824 GCA_036873755.1 Hanleya hanleyi | reverse complement strand
AATCACGGATAATATCAGAGCTCAAGACGACAAAGGAAAAGTATAGCACAACGTGTGGTTGGGGATGGGGATGGAGACGATGCACCGTTTACAGGTAATATCGCCTGGATTTGATTCTTGAGGGTAGGGCCTAAACATAATAAATGTCCCCTGTCGGTTGCATTCTCAAGGAAGTAGAAATGGAAAAGGGGGAAGGGAAACGTTCAACGCCTCAATCATTCTGCAATTGTACATGAGATAACACTGTTATACCTGTCCGCTTGTAAGGAAATTTATATACCTCCTTCTTGAATATTACCGTTTTATAAAATCCATGCAGTAAAGTATTGCTATTACGAGTAATGACTTAAAGTCAATTTCGGCAGTTACCCTTAGTGGGTCAGTTTCAAGAACCTGATGTTAACGCGCAGCTAGACATTCGGGTATTGATATATTTGGCGGGCAAAAATCGCTGGCCTAAAACAAAAACTTCATCTAATTACAAAGAGTTCGTTAGAAATGATACCATGATTAAGTGTGGGATTAGCCGGTGCCCCTTTGAAGAAGACTTCAGGACAACCCAACTAGAATTAAATTACTGGGAATAACAATATTACCTTGAGAATTGATTATTTGATATGCCTTACAGCCCTCCTCTGGGCAAATATATGTAGGAAATGATTTTTCAGAGAGAAAGAATAAATTGGTCGTCAGCGAGATTCGAACCCAAGACCCGGCTTAACGCGCCGATGCTCTCCGACTGAGCTATGACGACCTATAGGTATTACACCCGTGAATTGTCCCTGTGGATTGCAACTGGCTGGCGACTTACGACTGACTGATACGCTGACATATGCTCAGTGGCGGGCTGTAAGCCACACCAAATTATCATTTCAGCATTATAAATCCAGTTGCGCACATTGCAACACCGAGAGAGAAGGTTCACTCTTAAAACGCTAATGTTTAGATTCAACATCTAGAGTGTTGGAGGAGCGAAAACATTTAGAAAGTCTTGTATTTATAACATATAACTGTTAAATGCAACATTTTAAGCTGTTGTATCCAACACTTAAATGTGGTGAATACAACACTTCCTAAGTGCTTTCCCTCCTCCAACATAGTCTATATGTTAAATCTAAAATTAGCGTTTTAAGAGTGTTGGTAATCACAGGGACAATCCACGGGTGTAATGTAATCCATGAGCCGGCATAGCTCAGTTGGTAGCGCATCGGAGTGTTTAGCCGGGGTGGTGGGTTCGAATCCCCCTGACGACCAATTTATTCTTTCTCTCTCAAATATCATTTCAACATTAATTCAATTAGTCAGTGGATCTGATGGATTAAATTCGATATGTTCTATTCAATTGTAAGTTCATCATCTTTCATTTCAGAATCGTTACAAAAATCGTATATAAAACCGAATATTTTACTACTTACAAGATGGTGCCTGCCTCGGAGACAAACTGTCCTACAGGTAAGGTCTACTTTAGAACTACAGAGACAGTAACAGTGGACCAAAGAAAAGATGTACTGTATACCTGAGAAGAATTTATTCCTACGAAGTAGACTCTCATTTGCAAATTGCCCGGTAATGAGTTAGTGAGTGAGTGAGTGAGTCAGTCAGTCCATCCGAATCCTTTCGTCGGCAAAATAAAGAGAACCGTTGACATTAGGACCTTGATTTTTGGCATGAAGATGCATTAGGGGATTGTTACCAGCAAGTTCTGAACTGTTCTTTAGATGAAAATTTCTGGTGATTTTTGATGAAAAAATCATCCTACTTCGTAGGTCCTGTGACGTTAGTCACACTGCCTTGTTAAAAACAGAACAAAATACACATGAGCAGTGTGACTAACGTCACAGGACCTACGAAGTAGGGTAGGCATTAGGACTCCGACGCGAACTGAACTCTTGGAAATCCCCAACCCCAGTTGAAATCCTGTCTATATTAAGATGGGCACTGCCCAAGTCAGAATCACCAGTGATTTTCATCAAAATCACAAGAAATTTTCATCAAAAGTAGGTCAACTCAGAACTTGCTGGTAACAGTCCCCTAATGCAGCTTCATGCCAAAAATCAGGGTTCTAATGTCAACGGTTCTCCTTATTTTGCTGACGAAAGGATTCGGATGAACTGACTGACTCATTACCGGACAATTTGCAAATGAGAGCCTACTTCGTAGGAATAAATCATTCTGACGACGTGTAATCTGAGGATGTAGACAAATGGTACTCACAGATAATTCACGCCGAATGAACAGACAGAACAGATAGTCCTCAATGAGGATGGATCGCACATCTTTCACAACGCAAACCCAACAATCGGAAAGATAGAGTTGAATAACAATCATGAACATTATTATAGTAATACATGTACTGTAAAACTCTGACTTGGAGAATTCGATGCATTCTAGAAATAAGGAAGTTTGGATAGATCATCCAGTATATAATTCTCAACCATGTTAGTATCCTGTTCTGTACGTTCGAAAGGAAGCAAAAATACACTGGTACAATGTCATGTAACTTCATGCATTGTTTCCTGGCATTTTCTTACTTTTTCTTCTGTTCTGTGGTCTTTTATTCTGCCTTCCTCTATGTTGCCTAGTATATGACGGTGACAACCAAAATACAACCAAGATGAATTTAAACCAATGGAATTGCATGAACGCCGTTTCTCCTGCGAGAAAACCCCATCCCTAATACCTTGATTCTTAGAGTATTTATATGTGCCGAGGTTAGATAGAAGCTCCCGATTTACGGCTAATCACATGGGAACTGGGTATTAAAGTTATAACTCGTTCCTATGGTGTTCCATTTCGGCCATTTTTGCGTCGCGCGTCGCAGGCGACGGGAAGGGCGACGTCGCCCACGACGTCGCCCGCGACGTCGCCCTTCCCGTCGCCCTTTCCGTCGCGTTCTTATAATGTTAAGAGATACAACGCGACGCGACGTCGCCCTTTTTAAACGCGACGTCGCCCACGACGTCGCCCGCGACGTCGCCCTTCCCGTCGCGCGTCGCGCGTCGCTTTAATCAACACGACGCGATAGGCGACGTCGCCCACGACGTCGTGCACGACGTCGCTCGCGACGTCGCCCATCCCGTCGCCCTTCCCGTCGCGTTCTTATAATGTTAAGAGATACAACGCGACGCGACGTCGCCCTTTTTAAACGCGACGTCGCCCACGACGTCGCCCGCGACGTCGCCCTTTCCGTCGCGCGTCGCCTTCCGGTATTTAGGACAAAATCGAGCTGCGCATGCTTAGGGAGCAGCTATTGCGATGTGGATCGTATGGCGAGGCCGTCATTTCATGAATGATCTCTGCCACTATCGATAAAGAAAATGTCAGCGTAAATGAATAATGATTATCCTGCATTATCGTATAGCCTTTAAATGGTGTTAACTATTAGTCCATGCTTGGAATGATGCCTGTTATGAAGTTATCTCTCGGAAAGTCTGCAACTCGCTGTGTTGTACTGTACAAATTATATCTTCGCTTCCAAAAAATATACGCAACCCCCACATCCGTACATCGTCTTGAATTTCTTTATTCCCATTGGATTTCGCGTGTATGTGTGTGTGGATTTTCTGTGTGCTTTTATGTGTTTGTGTTTTCAGTTGTTCTTACAGTATACCTCCACATTTACCAGGCCGTTGAAAATATCCTTTTATTTACTGCTGTCCAACACTGTATACCGTTACTTAACCTGTCACGTCCCGACAGATTGTAGTGTAGATCTATAAGCTTTCAATTTAGCGGAGAGAGATAGTCCCATAACTCTCAAAAAGAAAGAAATTTTGTTTTGATGGAATTGAAGTTATTTTGTTCTTTCTATTCTTTCTAAGAACTGACTGAAGAATATTAGTACTTCTGCACTCTTTAAATCGTCCGGCATGTCCACGATCGTTCTAGACGATTGAACTTAAAATTCAGGACGAGTTCTTGGAGTTCGAGTAAGTTGCTCTTAACTGCAAAGATTCTTTCCTCATTTTCAAGAAAAATTAAAAAAATTCATCCTTGAAACACAATTGTAGTCAAATGGCCTGAATAAAACCTGGAACAAAATCCATGAATTATTTTAAGAGTGCATATCAACGAGATTTAAATTTTTCTTGAAATTGAGGAAAGAAGCCCTGCAGTTACGTAAGGACGTAGACAAGTTTTCAGATTTGGGGCGGGGGGGGGGAGCTATACTATGACAGCACAATAAGGCGAGGGTCCAGGGGCCGCCTAGGCCTCGGAAGCTCCAGGATCCCAGATGACTGGAGATGCGTTCTTGGCCTTTCCCAGTGAATAAAACTCAACATTAAAACGCACACGTTGTAACCAGTTTTTTTTTGTCTTTTCTTGCTTTTATGTGTGGGTATTTTCTTTCCAGGGTTATTCAACCTCAAACTTGGTCAACACAAAAAACGGTGTGCAAACTAATTAGCTCAGCGACTCATCCAGGTTGTGGTTTTGGAGGGAATACGTGTTTTGTACATTTTTGAGGGAATTTATACAGTAGTTTTGTGGGTTCCGAATCACGGTGACCGGCGGATAACTTTCCTATTGAACGCCTTATATTTCTTGCAATAAAGCATCTGTGTAAATCTTTTCTATTTTTATTGGAACGTCTGTTTCTGTGGACCCAAATAAATGTCGAACAACCGAACTGCGTTGTTTGTTTCTCGGTCAATTCGGCATGGTAATGCTTCCGGTACCACCCAATGGCAAATTCACGCTGGGACAAAAACGCGTGTGATTTCTTAAGTGTTGAATCTACGAGAAATTAAATGGCTTTAAGTGGTAATTTCAGTATTCGTTTCAGTGACTGAATCATATTAATGGTCAAACACAATATCTAATGATTTGCGATAACCCTCGCCAGCATTGTAACATAATGCGGCATTAGAGATGTCAATTCCGGATTACGAATTGTGACATTGAAGACTGCACACGGACAAATGTCTCTTGGGCAAAGTTATTGCTTTAGTCACAGAACGGGATAGTCTTCACCCCTCCCCTCCCCCTCCCCTTCCCCCACCCCACCACACACATACCAAAGATTTCAAAATTAAAGATTTCATTATTAAAATTGTGGAAATATATCTGTGTGTCCTTTCCTCTATTTTCTTTTGTCCAAATATAGATGCTAAATAGATGTCCGATATCCATTTAGAGAGTTTATATATTGTAATGTTGAATATGCGAGTAGAATTCGTTCAGCTGTCAGCAACACGATGGAACGTGTGTGTAACTTTCTTAAATTTGAATCTGAATTCCATGCAGTATATCAGGTCAGATGGGGAAACATTTTCGACAGGTTTGAATTGAACCAGGTCCGTCAGGTTCAATCTTAAATGAATGGTGTCGTCCGTGAACAAATAACGAACTATCCAAATCCTGAGAGAATTAAATTAATTAGTGAGGATAATTTCCGTATCAGGCATGGTCAGACAGATCAGGCCGTCGTTGTCTATGAACAATTTCTGCCTCAGTGATGGCAATCCAACAAAGTCCAGGCATGTGATACCACATTTTTCGCCTATTGGGATATTGGTGATAAATGACTACTCACGACCGCTAGATGGCGTGATCCGCTTCTTACCAAAGTGATTCGCAACTGCCCGCGCTGGTGCACCGAGACGGACTTGATTTTCTCATTGATTTACAAGTTCGATTAGAGAATTTTATACATGCAATTATCGACGACAGATTTTCGTAGAAAATAAGGCCAAGAATCACTCTCAACTCTTAACAACACGAGCGCCAGCAGTCTAGATGTAAAAGGCGATTCGGAACTCCCCTATTAACTGTATGCTTAAACATGCCTCGTTTCGTCTGCTCGACCACTTTCCCCTCTGACAAACACGCATGGGGAATATGTATTTCACAAACACGTCTATTTTTTGTTTGTCTTGCAAATATTTGGGGGGAGGGGGCCATGCCCCCCTTGTCTACGGCCATGAGTTAAGAGCAACTTACCCGAACTCCAAGAACTCGTCTTATATTTGAAGTTCAATTGTACGATCGTGGAAATGCCGGATAATTCGAAGAGTGCAGAAAAACTAATATTCTTCAATCAATTGTTAGAAAGAATAGAGAGAACATAATTCTCACAGTAAAATGACTTCAATTCCATCATAATTTCTTTCTTTTTTTCTTCTTTTTGAGAGCTATAGGACTATCTCTCTCTGCTAAATTGAAAGCTAAAAGATCTACTACAATCTGTCGGGACGTGACAGGTTGAGTACCGGTATACAGTGTTGGACAGCAGTAAATAAAAGGATATTTTCAACGCCCTGGTCAATGTAGTAACATAAGGAGGTATACTGTAAGGATATCTGAAAAACGAAAACACACAAACACATAAAGCACACATAAAAGCCACACACACATTCACTCGTGTACGGATATGGGGGTTGCGCATATCTATTGGAAGCCAAAATATAATGTGTTTAGTACAACACAGCGAGTTACAGACTTTTCGAGAGATAATTTCATAACAGGCATCAGCTATACGATAATGCAGGATAAGCATTATTCATTTACGCCGACATTTTCTTCATCGATAGTGGCAGAGATCATTCATGAAATGACGGCCTCGCCATACGATCCACATCGCAAAAGCTGCTCCCTAAGCATGCGCAGATCGATTTTGTCCTATAATACCGGAAGGCGACGCGCGACGCGCGACGCGCGACGGGAAGGGCGACGTCGCCCGCGACGTCGTGGGCGACGTCGCGTTTAAAAAGGGCGACGTCGCGTCGCGTTCTATCTCTTAACATTATAAGAACGCGACGGGAAGGGCGACGGGATGGACGACGTCGCGAGCGACGTCGTGGGCGACGTCGCCCATCGCGTCGTGTTGATTAAAGCGACGCGCGACGCGCGACGGGAAGGGCGACGTCGCGTTTAAAAAGGGCGACGTCGCGTCGCGTTCTATCTCTTAACATTATACGAACGCGACGGGAAGGGCGACGGGAAGGGCGACGTCGTGGGCGACGTCGTGGGCGACGTCGCCCTTCCCGTCGCCTGCGACGCGCGACGCAAAAATGGCCGAAATGGAACACCATACGTTCCTATCTGCCAGATCACCTCGACAGTTTGGTACGAGTGTATGGTTTATTTGCTATGTCAGTATTGTACACTCAGGAAATACGGGAACTTCTGGTGATCGCCCCAGTGTACTCAAGCTTGATTGAACATGTCAGTTAACATGGGGAGAATATGTTTTTCGGTTTAATCTTAAGAAATGTCTTTCCCCAGTGGGAAACGGCAAAATTTCTGAAACGTCGTTCAAGTCAATCTACTGTGAGATCAATCTATGCCATGCAGGGTCACTCGATAAACACGCCGTAAGCTCTGACGACCTGGAAGGTTTTGGCCGAGCTTGGATGAGGGTAGCAGGCTGAACTTTGTTTACTTGCCAATTACTCTATCCAATGGAACATACTTTTCAGATTGGCAAAAATGTTTACACCTGCAAAATCTACTCTCACGTCAAATATTCCTGCGCAATTAAATACTTCAAGGATACTCATTATGCAGAATAATAATTTTGCATCATTTAAACTCCGTCGTCCATCATTCTTTAAAGGTATTTTTGTTTTCAGCGACGTCAGACCATGATTTCTTATCGACGACAAGTCCAGGTGAAATGTGCAAGTGCAATGAACACGGAACAGAAGATAATGTTTGTGATGAATCAACTGGTCAATGCCTCTGTCGTGAGGGATTTACTGGAGTTGCCTGCAACGAAAGTAGGAGCGAGAACGGTAGATTTGACATTTTTTGCCTTTTTTGCCCATTGTTTTTACAATATTTGACAACTTTTGCCCCAGATTTCTATCTCTCTGTTCGTTATGACGGTACCTTTCATTTATCAAAATAGAGTCAAATCACCATTGCGATATGATTTCTGATATCACTTTGGTACACTTTTTCTATGTGCTCGAAAAATATATGATTGATTCATTATTTCAGCTACATTAACACCTAAATGATAAAAAATACAATTTAATATGAGAGAAAATAGATGTTTTGCGAAAAAATTGGGAGAACTAATCTTCATATTTGCAACAAAAATAAGGATATAACTGCGAACTGTTGTCCTGAACCTGACTTCTGGTAGTAAAAAAGAAAACTGCAATCAGTTGGCGGAGACCACAATACTGTGTGTTGACAAAGTTGTTAATCCAAAACGATTATGGGTGATATTTTTACGTAGATCAAGCTTTCTTGACGTAGCTTTTCTTCACGTCAAGAAAAGCTAAAATGTTGTCGCTGTGTGGTAAAGATATAGAAGTTACCAGATAACCATTCGCATGAACTAACCCACAGCGTAAAATTATCTGACAATATTTGTCAATTTAGTTGAGGTCGATCTGAACGAGTTGAACGACTATGCAGCCTCAAACTGTACTCGCCCGAATGATAATTCAATTCGATACAGATTAGTCAGATGTACGTATGTACCGGCGAATGGCGTCCGATCTTCACAGACGCATTTTCTGTATACAATACTCCGGCACTCTCGTGACAGCTGCTGTTATGGCCGCCCCAATGCGAAAACTATTACCTTTGTACAGTTGAGTGTTCATGCCCTAAAAATGACAGGGATCATTTGAACTGTAACTTGTAACTTCTAGCCAATTGCTGCAGTGAAGATCATTACAGTAGACGGAGAATAGCCCGTTAAATACATGGAAGCAATGAAGGCGGCGGGACTGGAGGTAGAGACAGGGAACGATGATGGGGAATGCCGGGTATGTGACGTTCTTCGATGAATTGCTTCGGAAGAGTTTCGAAGGGATGCAACCAGTTATCGATGGGAAGTTGCTCTCGCAGCGAGAGTGAACTCGATGAGACGGGATGAGCAATGTCGTTGAGCCACAGTGCTCGTTCAGCTACGGTGTCTCTGCGAACATCTTCTTAAATTGAAGACACGAAAGCTTATCGGCAATTACGTTTGACTTACCGGGGATGTCATTCGCCCGAAACATGTTGTATGGGCAGGATAGAACCGGAACAATTCGCCGGAAATCCTTCGAAAATTGCTTGTTTCTCGACCACTGCGCTTCAATGCCCGCCATCGAGAGGTTATGAATATGGAATGATTTATGAGAGAGAGAAAATAATTGGAGGCCCATGCATAGAAATTACACCTGTGACTTGTCCATGTGGTCAACATCTTTCTTCTAGATGTCACAATGCCTGCAAATGCCTTGCTTTTGAAGAAATGATTAGTTGGTATGACTCTGTCATTCACTGGAATAAATAGGCCGAATCCCATCGATGCTCTACCGACTGAGATATTATGGACAATCCAAAACCAAGAAAAAGATAGGTTATCACGAGAGGCAATCACTGGCATAGCTCAGTCTGTGTTACATCGACGCGAGCAGACAGGGCCGAGAGTTCGAATCGATGCATACTACCAAATTATTGGTTCTCTATCACAAATAATTCCATATTCACTCCCTCTCAATGACGAGAACTAGGCCATACCAAATGATCAATTCTTCAATGGCGTAGGCGTATAATTGCTGATTTAATGCAATTAGGTCGCGACGATGTATCTGGCTGCGACAGAATGTATTGTTTGGTTCAATAATTATAATTTTGTTACAAATGCATGATTTCAGCTGTGGCAAATACGACCGAAAGTGAAATTATGGGAAGTGAAATGTCTGCCAGCCCTGGCGAGATTGCTGGAATGGTTGGAATCATCTTGGTCATAGTGGTGGTTGTTGTTGGTGCGATCATCATAATTGTCGTACTGTGGAGAAGACGGCGCCAGAGGTGAGCCAGTGGATCTCATATAAACTGCGTATTTATTTCCCATGGCAATATTGTCCCCGGTCTATGTCATAAGCTAGGCATGGAGAAGTGTTTACATAGGAAGATGCACTATATCTCGTTCTGTCTCTAGCCCACCATCACCAGATGGGCTGTTCAAATCAGGAACTACTGCATGGATCTTTCTCAAATTTGGTACACAGGTTCCCCTTGGGGTCTAGTTGTGCAAGATATCTTTTCTGGTCCGATTCGAAAATCCAATATGGCCACAAGGTGGATTTCCCCATGAAACCTTGTTATCGCGATTTCTCAGGAACTACTGCATGGATCTTTCTCAAATTTGGTACACAGGTTCCCCTTGGGGTCTAGTTGTGCAAGATACCTTTTCTGGTCCGATTCGAAAATCCAATATGGCCACCAGGCGGCCATCTTAGATTTCCCCATGAAACTTTGTTATCGTGATTTCTCAGGGAGTACTGCGTGGATCTTTCTCAAATTTGGTACACAGGTTCCCCTTGTGGTCCAGTTGTGCATGATACCTCTTCTGGTTGTGCAAGATGCCTTTTCTGGTCCGATTCGAAAATCCAATATGGCCACCAGGCAGCCATCTTGGATTTCCCCATGAAACTTTGTTATCGTCATTTCTCAGGAAGTACTGCATGGATCTTTCTCAAATTTGGTACACAGGTTCCCCTTGGGGTCTAGTTGTGCAAGATACCTTTTCGGTCCGATTCCAAAATCCAATAGGGCCACCAGGCGGCCATCTTAGATTCCCCATTAAACAATTGTTATCGTGATTTCTCAGGAAGTACTGCGTGGATCTTTCTCAAATTTGGTACACAGGTTCAGTTGTGCAAAATACCTTTTCTGGTCCGATTCGAAATCAGATATGGCCACCAGGCGGCCATTTTGAATTTCCCCATGAAATTTTGTTATCGTGAATTCTCAGGGACTACTGCTTGGAGCTTTGTCAAATTTGGTACACAGGTTTGCCTTGTGGTCAAGTGGTGCAGGATACCTTTTCTGGTCCGATTCCAAAATCCAATATGGCCACCAGGCGGCTATCTTGGGTTCCCCCATGAAACATTGTTATTTTGATTTCTCAGGAAGTACTGCATGGATCTTTCTCAAATTTGGTACACAGGTTCCCCTTGGTGTCTAGGTGTGCAAGATACCTTTACTGGTTCGATTCGAAAATGCAATATGTCTACAAGGCGGCCATTTTGGATTTCCCAATGAAACATTGTTATCGTGATTTCTCAGGAAGTACAGCATGGATCTTTCTCAAATTTGGTACACAGGTTTCCCTTAGGGTCTAGTTGTGCAAGATGCCTTTTCTGGTCCGATTCGAAAATCCAATATTGCCACCAGGCAGCCATCTTGGATTTCCCCATCAAACCTTGTTATCGTGATTTCTCAGGAACTACTGCATGGATCTTTCTCAAATTTGGTACACAGGTTCCCCTTGGGGTCTAGTTGCGCAAGATTCCATTTTTGGTCCGATTCGAAAAACCAATATGGCCGCCAGGTGGCCAGCTTGAATTTCCGCTTGAAAAATTCTTATCGTGAATTCTCAGGAACTGCTCCATGGATCTCTCTGAAATTTGGTACACAGGTCCCACATGGGACCTAGCTGTGCAAGATACCTTTTTCGGTCCGATTCGAAAATCCAAGTTACGCTTCAAATAAATATGGTATACCCGAGTTGTGACGTTGCATCACAAGAGTCGTCGCCGCATCATACGGTGGGGCATATTCTATAAATTGACTATAGAGAATATCCATACCTTCATCCTCTATATCAAGGAGTTCAAATGATTCCACATTAAAACATATTTATTCAAAATTTAAATCAGTTTACTTTAGTCCATGCCGTTGCAAGTGAACTGCCCCATCGTCTCGTCTGCTGACGGGTCGGCTACACGAAGGGACATCACTCTTGTGACACAACGTCACAACTCGACAACTGTAGATTACTGCGTGTTTTGATCCAAGGGATTCTAACACTTTCAAAGTTTCAACATTACTGCATGGATCGGATCCCTTCAGTATTGAGTGTTGCACCATTTTAATATCTTCGAGCATGGTATCATAAAAGAGATATCTCAAACTAGCCCAGTAAACAGAACAGAATTAGCATTCGCTCCTAATTATAAAATCTTAAGTATGTTTCATAGCTCAAGCCAAAGTGTCAGAGATTTGTCTTCGCTTCCCGTACCCAATGATGACACGTGCAACCGACAACTGACAGCCGACATCAAGTACAGTTTCTAATCTTGAAACTCCTGAAACTTAGAAAGATAATATCTTGGTGTTTTCCAGTGTCCCTTTTTCGATCTTTTTCGCTCAAATTCGAAATTCTGCAAACAAAATTACAAATTAATCATTTGTTCTTAGTAATAATGGACAAAGAGATCCTCTTGTCACTAGCTTACAATTATCGGACAATGGTGGGCGCCAAGATCCTTCAGGATCTCTCGTTTAAGTTTCGTTCCCTATATGAGCATATGGAATGAGGACATCAGCCTTACCGAATAGCAATATACAATCTTCCACACGAGTGACCACTGCTACTCCATGTTAAAACTATAGTTTATATTGGAGAAGATTTATTGTTAATTTCATGTTTAATGAACGGCACATCTATTCCACTTGGTCCAGGAAGAGTCTAAATATTTTAGGTTGTCATATTAATATTTTTCTCTTGTTTTTTTTTTAGAAAACACAAAGCGATGGGTGGGTCTTCAAACCCCGGTAAGCATGCGATTCTTTCACTGTTAATATATCAAGTAGCGGACGTCTTATCGTTCAGTCAATTGGATATGTCTACATTCCATTTGTATTCTATGACCAATTATGGAGCAGGAATAATAAAATTCATATGAATTAAAAGGATACAGACAAATAAATAGCATATAGACGACAGGAGAATTTAACATAATACACACGAAATGATCAGTGTAACGAATTATTACAATGTATTAACTTTGGGCTTAATGTATTTAACAAATGTCCATTATTTTTATATTATTGGACAGTTGTTGGTCGGAACTACTTTTTGTTTACAAATTTGCAGACGACAGGTGTTGAAACAGAATGCCAGTGAACTCAATGAAATTTAACGTACGATAACTTAGATTGTTAGAGTTTTTACATGTTTTCTTCATTTCTGTCTGAAGGTGTATACTAAATAAGTTATATATGATCTTACGGTGTTGAATGGACTCGTTGCTGGGCTCAGTGAAGGACTAACAAGCTCGTCCCTGACTTCGTACCCAAGACTCATCCATACAAACCCGCGCAATTCAATGAGCTAAGATTTCCTATGAAATGGGATATATTGATGGGTGTCTTTTCAGGATCTGTTGGAGAAACGGTGTACTATGTGCCACCGGAAGAGGTTAGACAGAAGAAACGCGCTCGCAAAGAGAAAAAAGAGGATGTGAACAACGTGGCGGATGCAGCACAGGAAGTGGTGAACGGGCGGAATAAGCAGACACAGGAACAGAGTGACAAGGGCATTCCGGCATGTTACGAAGAAGTGGAAATGAATGAAGTGGGTAATGACAAACCAGATAACTCGGGAGGCCAATCAAATTACGTGTACGATCATCTGACACGGACTAATTCTTGGGCTAAACCAACCACAGACCCAGATGTAACCGGAGGCGAACAATACCAAGCTCATACTTATGATCACGTGACGAGACAGAAGTCATCTGACGAGGCTCACTACGATGGAATAGAAACGGCTGATTCATTCGTCTCGCAAAAAGAAGAACTATCAAAATCTGGTGACATGTATGACCATTTTTCAAGGTGTTAAATCCTCCGCGATGATATTACTTATTACTTAACATAGGTCCCAGCTTTCATACTGATCAATATAAATAGCAGCTTTTGGTCGATTTTTCCTTCAATTCAAACCCGGGAGTAGTTGGGTGAGTACAGGTCCTGTTGCTTGAATACACTTTGTTGAGAAGCAGCAGGAACTCGATAATGTGCTGTCTAGCACTGTAATCCGCCTTTTGCGCTATTCGTAATGCCGGTTTCGGCCGCAAGGTGGCGCTAGCGCTCATGGCACTTTGGTCTGTTCCGGTTGTCTGCTAGTGTAAACATGTGCAGGAGGGAAGGGGGGTATTGTATTTCGCCTCGTTTCGTCAGATTTTCTCACTGATGGAGACGTCCTTGGTAGTTTACGTAAGTATACTCATCAAGTCTAATTTTTACTCGTTTGTACAAGCATAATAAGAGCCGCTTTGTCAACAAATTGGGCAATCAAAGGTCGTCGTTGTTGTTGTTATAAAACATTTGTTTAGTTAGGAGAAAGAAGAAATACATGGTATGATAATTAGATAATTAAAAAATTAAAAGTAAGTAGCTATTAGTGCAAAAACTACTTCCTCAGTATTTACGAGAAGTTAGAAGACATATGGCACATTAATTTCCTGTTCAGTGTGTCTTTTGACAATAAAATTATGAAACACTGCCAGCAGTCCCAACTGAGGCGGGTTGGGTTCTTGTTTATCACATTATAATCATACAGCTACATTAACAGCTACATGGTAGTCGGGTTAACTAATAATCCGATTATTTCTCACAGTACTTGATTGTTTTGAGTGGAGTGTGGTTTAATCAGGTTGAACTGCCGGCCACTCACCATGTTTTATAACAACAACAACGACGACCTTTGATTGCCCAATTTGTTGACAAAGCGGCTCTTATTATGCTTGTACAAACGCGTAAAAATTAGACTTGATGACTATACTTACGTAAACGTCTCCATCATTGAGAAAATCTGACGAAACGAGGCGAAATACAATACCCGCCTACCCTCCTGCACATGTTTACATTAGCAGACAACCGGAACAGACCAAAGTGCCGTGAGCACTAGCGCCACCTTGCGGCCGAAACCGGCATTACGAATAGCGCAAAATGCGGATTGCACTTGTCTTTATTTCATCAATGTAAACGTCCTGTCTGTGCCTTGTGCTGTCCTCAGTGTTATATAGGGTGGATGGCGGGTGCCTGGTTCCATGTTGCTTCAAAGATATATTCTTTGAAGCAACACGAACGCAACTTGGCTGGGTGGTGCTTAGTTTGTTCGTCGTGATATGGCTGAAATATTTTTGAAAGCGACGTTAAATCCTATTCACTCACTTACTCAATTAAAACCCTGCAAAATCAGATTTGAAGTTTACAGACTAAAATGTGCTGGGGTCGACTGCATAAAAATTGATTGACGATTGATCGAAATGTGTTAAATATACACGATCTCTTCGCTTAGAATTATCCTTACAACCGACGATTTATTGGACCGATAGTCCAGATGGAACATCATATTAGGACCTGTACCCATATGAAACTGAAAAACGCTTACTTTCATACCGACTGTACGACAAGATAGGTGACTACAAAGTTGACAAACTGTATAATGCGACCTCTGGCGCATAAAAATATAAAGTGCTTTCTCTCACGGGCACTTTACGACAAGAGACGATTACAATTTTGACTTAGTTAACTACCCATTTCTGGATAGCAATATTTCAGAAGAACCTGCATATGGTTCATACATACCTCGCCTAGTAGCAGACGATCCACTAAACGTTTTATGAGCATCTTTAAGGGGGAAAAATAATCTCAGATACACCATTGACTGATCTAAACCTGGGTGAGTTAAAAACTCTTAATGAAGAAGAAAAATAATAACTAGTAGGTCTCTTGACCAACTATGAAGTGTTAAGTGCTTTGAAACGACAGAAGAACGGATTAAGTCCTGGAACCGATGGGTTTACAACAGAATTTTTCAAGTTCTTCATTGGCATTGGTATCTTTCTAATTAGAAGTTTAAACTGTGGATTCGAAGCTGGTTGCCTAGACAAGACTTGTCTTCCCAAGCCAAGCTAAGATAAGCCAAGATCCCAAGATAAGTCAAGTCATCCAACCGATAACTCTGTTGAATGTCAAATATAAAATTGCATCATCCTGTTTTGCGGAAAGAATAAAATCTTTTTTAGATAATATAATTGGCGGAGAACAAATAGGGTTTGTCAAAGACCGCTATATCGGGGATAATATTCGCCTACTTTACGACATACTAAGCCTAGCAGAAAATGAAAACATTTCGGGATTGATATTTTTAATCGACTTCGAAAAAGCATTCAATACAATTTTCTGATCCTCCATCGATGCTGTCCTTGATAAAAACATTTTATAGCCAAATATCGCCATGAGTATTAAAATGCGGTTTCCTCTCTAACGTTTTTACCATTAAACGAGTTTGACGGCAAGGAGAGCCTCTCTCACCCTACCTATTCATAATGTGCGCAGAGATACTGTCTCTGCAAATAAGAAACACAAGTTTCTAAATTTTAGGGCGCGGGCTTCGTCCTTGTCCTAAAATATAAACTTTCCCAAACTAATCTTCATGTGAAAGAACAGCAATGACTGCCACCACAATAATGTGTACATTATGCAGGCCGAGCAAACAAACAATACTGTTCCATGAATGCCATTATTTTTGTATGTAAAATTTTCTCTTTATTTCTCCTTTTGTATACATGTAATCGTTTGTATTTATCATTTATATTTATATAATTTGGATTATATGTAATCTATCGTATTTGATGTTTCATAATTAAACAACAAATGTTTCATAAAAAAATAATTGCCATATTCAATTGGAGACAAAAATGTACCACTAACGTGAATATGTCAATCACTGCGACGTTTAAACTTGTACAATAAAATATATTTAAAAAAAAACTCGGCTCGAGAGAGCTACCAACTAAAACTTGAACCTGACTGAATTTCATCCAACTTGTGTGAACTTTTCACTCAAGTTTTTTTTATAGAATAGATCCTGTGAAAAAAATGTGACGATTTCAATCGAGCGCCACAGAACTTCATCGCTGTGACGTGTCAAAAAGGGTCATTCCTTCAAAGGTCCCCATTCTAATTTTCTAAAATTCTCTGATAAATATCGCATAAGGTACGATCCGGGGCTATGGACCGTTTGAACACCATGTGATTTACATATCCATTGTGTTCAAATGAACTCCAGGATATACTCTAGGAACTACTTGGAAATTCATTCAAATTGAGAAGTATATTGTCAGTGATTACGACTACAACATAATGATGTCTTATTGCTATCATTGTAAACTACTGACCGCTTCTCTCTTGCAAGAAATAAACTTTGAAAATGTTCATTTCATATCTATCTGGAATTGGTGTTAATTGGTTATAATAGCTTTCTTAATTATTGACACAGAAATTCTTTTTTGGATGACAGCTGCTGCTGAATTTCAGATAGATCCATAAGAAAAACGAATGCCCCATCATGCATAACGGCCTACCGGTACATTAGCTCACGTGTTCTTATAAAACATGATATCCAAACTATGAAAAAGGTTGGTATTCAACAGGTTTCCGTGGATATAACTGGTCAGCTGTGAACATTTGTGAATCCAAATGAAGTGGTCATCTTAGACTCTTTGGAACGCAAACCCTCCCGTCACAATCGCTAATAACAAACCTGAGCTCGCCAATGATCCTGTATATATTTACACCAGTGACTCTCTGAGATCTTGTCCTTGTCATACTTATACTTGACGCCAATGGTGATAATACTGAGCTTTAGTGTGCTTCTTCGCGAATCTCCTGCGTTGATGTTCATTGCAAAAAACTTGTAAGACGCTGTAACGTCACCGTGAGCGGATTAGAACACATCTTTTTTTAAAGTCAGATCCTAGGCTAAATGTTTAACGTTTTAACCCCAAAGAACACATATTTGAGGAAATGGGCCATTTAGTGACGAAAGAGGATACTAGCCCTATGAACCTAAAGCAATTGTATACGCTACGTTTCTGAAACATCACAGCAAAATCCTACTTTTTGCACCATTAAACCTTGTGATTAGCTTATACGGCGTTTGGCGCTGATAACTGACGTTTGACGCAGAAGCACAGTCTGAAGACGATCGGAAAAAAGCCACAGAGTCCGGGGACAGTCATTAAATTAAGAAAAGGCGACCATCATCACTCGATAAAGAGAAATGTGTGGTCGGTTAGCCTCGATTTTCAGTGGATTTTGCTTGATTATTGATAGCTCAATTGTCCGATGCAGATTATGGATCAACTCACGGCAGAAAGAGAAATCCTATGTAGACTCCAGAATATACGGGAATATATTCACAGAATAAATCCAGCTCACCAGAATAGATAGAAGGGTGCCAAAATGCTTATATTAATACGATGTGCGCTATTTGATAATTGTCAGTGTTCTTTTCGAAATGCCCAATGATTTAATTGTAATATAGAAAAAATATTTTGTGTGATTTCCATTCCAACGTAAGCATTTGACTTTGAAATTGTTAGTAAAACTCATCAAATCCGTTGAGATTACTAATAACTACTATCTAGGAAACAAAATAATGCACTTTCATAGCATTTTAGAATCCATTTGATTACTATTGCCCCAGTGTGCCCCAGCAAAATGTCCCAGTTCGTCCCGTGTGCATAATTTTTGCCGTTTTGTGAAGAACACAAATATATACATCTGAGACAATAAATCGATACAATTAAACTGAACCTTTGTCCATTCCCTATCCAGAGTACCAAACAGTAAGGAAGTGCCGTAGAAAACTTGGCATAGCAACATATCATCCTCGGTCCTCAAAATGTACTTGAACTTTGGACCCTATTTTTTCACCATTTTACTTGTAAACAATATAGGTGTTGTATGGGGGTGGTAGCTTTTTGCTGATAATAATGTAATGTGATTCCTGTACTTAACATAGGTGCTAGATGGCTTGTTCCACTGTGCCCCATGTCCCACTGTACCCCCAATCTTCCCTACTATTTTAAATCTTATCTTAAAACGAATCGGTAAATCGCCCAGAAGTAGATTTTAGGATGCGACATTTTCTTTTGATTCCCCGAAAATATTGCGGGCCTGTCCGAAAATATTCAGGACCGATATTTATTGTTTGATTGCAGATAAACAACGCAGAATGGCACATTGATATCTTCTGATTAGGGTAAACTATACATTTTCTTTTCGCCCATATCTTATTTGGTTTATCTCGAAACTGAAGCCGGACGTTCGCGAACAATCGTTAACCTTGTCTCCAGCCTTCAAATGTTCGTCAGACTGTGCAACACCGAGCGGTTTTGTGGAGCTTCGTTGGAAAGTCACAGGCTGTGAAAAATGGAGTGGAACATCAATAACGTTGGTGGTTCGTCTGCATTTGGGTGGATCTCAGCCGATGCCCCCTTTATTTAGCCAAAATCTGCTTTTTTTTTCGACGTTTTTTTCTGAAAATATCGAGTGGGCCTATTGATTCTCCCGTGTGAGTAGGAAGGTGTGGTGACCCTCTAATATGTCACACAAGTCACATATATATCAAAATGTGCCAGATTTCCAGAAAACATGTGGGGAATGCAAAAAAATGAAAAAAAGACCCCTACCCGGGGGCCGCATCAAGCACATTCGCATGGGTCCGGCCAGGTGGAATAAGAAGTCATCTCTCGGCTCTTCCGTCAGGAATAAACAGTAGGTCTACAAACATGCTCTTTCGTGTTTTAAAGCCCCACCGCTCCTAGCTCCGGTGTAGCCTTGTTCCATACTACGTGAGAACAACGCTACGGCTGCAAGCCAGTCACCAGATCGAGTTGTTGGGAAAATGCCGTACGGGCAATATTTGCCAGAAGAATTGACCATAACCAATAAAATAATTTGATTCTATGTCCACTTACCTTTCATAAAAATCCTTGTTTATGAGTGACCGTCCGTTTTTAGCTTGGCAAGAGATCGAAACTCGGACGAGGGGGTTATACTGTCCATGTAAAACTTTTCGATGTAAAGATGGCGGCGATGTGGACTGTTTTACCCCCCCTCGTCCGAGTTTCGATATCTTGCCAAGCTAAAAACGGACGGTCACTCATAAAAAAGGATTTTTATGAAAGGTAAGTGGACATAGAATCGAATTATTTTATTGGTTATGGTCAATTGGTTCGGCAAATATTGCCCGTACGGCAATTTCCCAACAACTCGATCTGGTGACTGGCTTGCAGCCGTAGCGTTGTTCTCACGTAGTATGGAACAAGGCTACACCGGAGCTACACCGCTCCTATAGCCTTTCGCAGACTAATTATTTATTTATTACATACAGTATCACAAATAATAATAATAAAAATATAAAAAAAACACTCACACACACACACACACACACTATAGTACCGGTAGTGTTTCACTTCATTTTATTATTCCAATTTTTTTTTTCTGTAATTAATAAATAATCAGACTGTAGTCGTCTCCAGACGAGGACGAATCTGAATGTTTGAATTGATGGAAATAAAATTCTGATATAGAATAAATGAATGAAAGAGATAGTCCGACACGTAGGCATAATACTGATTTCTGCAGTTTAACCGGCATAATTTTCTGACTGCCGGATCGAAATGTCCGGCATCCATGCAGAAAACGATACTTTATACGTCATTTTCTCCACCCAAAATAATGAAACCCACCCTTTAAGTTAAAGTACAGGCTTGGAATCCGTTCTAAACATTCTGTGGGTAGTTTACTCGGGCATTCTCACAAAAAAAAGAAGCTTTCCTGAACCAAGAAGTCACTTTGGCATGTAGCTAGTGAGTTAAGCGGCTAGATTTTGTACAAGAAAGCTGTGTTGTTGTGAGAATGCTAGAATAAACTACTCACGGAATGTTCAGAACGGATTTCAAGCCTGTGGTTCATTTTAACATGAATTCCAGCGTGACGCGGTCTAAACGAAAAAATGTGGGGTGAATTATGTGCGAGAAAGATTTTTTTTGGTGACGGGCGCTTTTACGTGGAAATCATCTTAAAAGTTGGGTTTCATTATTTTGGGTGGAGAAAATGGCGTATAAAGTATCGTTTTCTGGCTGCGGAACATTTTGGTCCGGCAGCTATAAGCTATTGCCACTCAAACTGACAGAGCCTACTATCAATAGAAATCAGTAGGCCTACCGGTAAATTTTATCAAATATCATGGGCATGTCGGACTATGAAAGAGGAAGATTTAGTTTCCTTGTAGGCCTATTCCCCTGTCGTGACGCCAGCTATCTGTTTTATCTCGGATAAAGGTATAGTGGTGCTCTTCCATATGAGACCTATGGATTATATCACCCCTATCGTTATTCATACTGAGATCTGAATATGTTAGAGTATAACCGTATTATTAGGGAACATTTTCCATGCACAGATTATCAGTTTTCGGCGAACGTTAAAAGGGAGATAACAAAACGAAATGTATCGAATCTCCACTCACAGGTCCAGTTCTCTCCCTTAGACAAAAAATTGAACCTACCCACCAAAATGGACTCGTCCAATGACCTTAAGTACCTTGTGTTCGGAGGACTCCCAGTTCTATTTATAGCCTTTTTGGTGGTGAAAACGGAAAGATTGATGGATAAAATTTGCCATATATATATACGACGATGAAAAACTCATTAGATTATCGATAATTTGCCGAAAATACCGTTGGTGAAGAGGCAGCTGATATGTAATGAAAATAATCACTTCATTTTGTCAGCGGTCGTGGTGGCCGAGTGGTTAAGGCGTTTGACTCGAAATCAAATGGGCTATGCCCGCACAGGTTCGAATCCTGTCCACGACGGATAGTTATTTTACTTGCGTTTTGCATGTTCTTGCTCTCAGTATTTGTGACAATGAAGACCAAATCTGATTCTGAACATTTTTTTAATAAAATAAATACATTCATTTGAGAAACAATAAGCCTCAAGCCTACTTGAACAAAAAAATAATCAAGTAGCACTTGAATGAATTTATTTAAAAAAATAAATAAATAATATAGCAAAAATAGATCTTACATGTAACAGTGCAGATATAACACAAACACAGGAGGCTCAAAGTTAACAGTTATGGTGTATATGAAATTATATTAAATATTTCCTCTGAATCTGTTAACTGCTCTGCAAAAATGATAATTTCCACGTGAAATCAACCCAGTTGATTGTAATTAACCTTCTTGGATCCATTAACTTAGATCAGTTCCTGATTTAAATCAGTTTAAATTAAAATTTAACGGGTTTAAATTTAATTAAAAGTATATATGTTAATATTAAAAAAATACAGGTACTTTGGAATAAAGAGCACAGAAATTACAAAAAATAAATTATATTTAGATCTAGAATACCTTAACCGGTACCGCAATTCTTCCTGCAGATTATTTTGGTGAAGAAATGTTTGCTTAGATGAAAACTGTTATTGTGTGTCATTCGTGCTTACATCGGTTTGATGTTGTAGAATTTGAAATAAGTAGAACGTATTAGATCAATTTATACTAGAGTTTGCAATAGGCACATTGTATACAGATTATCAATGAAATACAATAGTTAACAAGTTTATTGAATAGTCAAATATTCAGTGTTAATATGATGGACATGTGTGGGGCGTGTCAGATTTCAAGGAGCTTCAAGTACATCAAATCAAAGCTCTTTTACCATTCTATTCAGAAACCCAGTAAGCTCCGGCGGGTATTTGTGTCCGTGTGTTGAACAGTGGTCAACATAGGTATTATCAACTTCTGGTATTACCCACGCCACGGGGGACTTGTAATGTGTAAAATAGTGGTCATTAAATTTTAATAAATGCCTCGTGGTCGGTCCAGGGCTTAAACAATCATTAAAATTCCCGGGAAAATTGTTGGATATCCACTGTTGCTATATGGTTGTGGCATAGTCCTTGACACGTTACGTAAGGATTTTTTGTTTAGAAGGTATGGCTATCAATTATTAGCCTGCAATCTGATCACTGCAATTATTTTTTTCCCAGATTTACAAAGAAAACTGTTTATTTCTCCTAAATTATTCCTCAGGAAAATTCGAGATTTGGCAGGATTGTTCACAACCAAAGAAACTCTCTTCCTCCTATTTCCAAACGATGTTCTGGTTGCTGAAATATGTAAAGTTATGCATGCATAGGCCAATTAACATTGGAGTGACTGGGGACATCTTATTGTCTGTGGAAGTAGAACTGTAGCCTTATCACCACAAAAGAAGTGACGGCATCACCGCGGGAGAAGATGGAAAGATTCGAAAGTCATTTTCGATCACGTGACCGGGAGGGTCAGATCCATAGCAGCCTCGACCTCCGGCCCTGCCCTCAAAGGTCTACCCCGATTGGTTTCCCACTTTCTCTACTACTAACGCGTGTTCTACTTGGCAGTCATCAGTTGCACGAAACTTGTATGAAAATGGAGGCTAATTTTATTTAAAGACCTACATGACATTCAAATATAGAAAACTTCATAGCCTACCTATCGATTTCACCGGCAATATATTCAAATTTTTGTTATAAGCTTTTTAACAATACTTTCTCACAATAAAAAGAAATGCACGTGTGTGTAAAAATCCGGTCAGAGGCCAGGTTGGACGTCAACATCGAAGTTCATGTAGCTCCATGCAATAGTCAGCAATATAAGACTATATCCCAGGTTATAGTCAGTCCTTCGGTTTCCAAATCATTTGGATCATCCAGAGATTGCTTCCCCAGGGCTAACTTCACACAGGTGTACCAAACTGCATCATTTCCATCAAATCCAACTATTGAATATCAAAGTCCAGAGAACTTCAATGGTACAGGCTCATTTTCAGGAGTGAAGGATTTAACGTCGTTTTAACATTTTTTTTCAGTTTATATCACGACGGTGCTTACATGTGCCAGAACACGCGAGTGTCCACAGTTCCTATTATCCTGGACACCGAACAGCCCAGACAGTACAGTACATTTTCAAGAGGAGAGAAAATGTACCAGTATTCTCAATGTCGTTTAGTTCTAGTGGTTGCCGAGATATTGCAGTTTATTGTGAAAAGCCGGCGAAAAGACATGAAGGTCCAACCTCTAAATACCAATATTTCAAGGTCACAATACTTAAATTTAAAGTACTTTGATAAACCTGGTCCCTGTAGAAACCGACACTATAATCAGTTCCCAAGCATGGTTGGTATGTACACTATACTCTAAAGCGGAATTAGATATGTTAGCTCGGGAGCTGTGAAGACAGATCAGCTCCAACAACTCATCTCATGTTAATGGACTGCATTCTCGACGTCTGATGGAGTAAAACATGACATTTCATTCTGTTGTTACTTCAAAGAGCAAAGATTTTATGAAGACGAACAAAATATTGAAATCAAAACAGAACTGATCTGTAGATACAGAGTGTCTTTATTTTAAAATGGTATACTATACACAATCTAAAAACTTATTTATGTATAAAAATATGATCATTGATATGTATATACAGCAGAATATCATTCAATTTGAATTAGTTTTTTAATCTATTGATCAGTTATGGGAGATATGCGTCGCGACTTATAGAACTACATGTAGCTGCAAAAAATACAAGCAATGGTCCAATAAAATGTGTGTCATTAAAAAGTTAATGACAAAGATGGATTTACAACTAACAACCCTATTGTTAATCATTTCATAGAAGGCAAGTAACAGAGCATAAAATTCTCCAGAACCAATATTTTGGGCACACAAATTCACCGAGTAACTCCAAGTTATACATCACCAAATATTGTTTTGTAAACTATATTATAATATATTTTGGCTGGGAAACTAAAGTTGGTAACACTATTTCCGACTACTACATGTAAGGTGGTATTTACAGTGGAGATAAGTGTTCTTATCATTACAAGTGCAAGTCTAACTCTATTTACATCTCATGTATAGGGGAAAAAGAGTTAAAAACTATGCATGAGCAATATAGATATGTAGTTAAAGAAGATATTTTTCATATATTCCTGAATCGAATTAAGTTTGCACGGAGTCCTGTGAAGAAACATTGCCTTATTTAAGTTCTAGGAGATAAACCCTGGGAAACACATTCTGAATTTCTTAAAAAATTCAACCAGTGAGAACCAATATTGAAAACATTCAAACTACACAAAAGAAGTTTTGTGTCCCAAATAGTATCTATTATAAATTGAAAGGACTAATCAAAACTCTTTTTTTTCAAAAAGCTGAAACGGACAAAAGAACAACAAATTTTATCTTCAAGATTGATCTTCCCAAAATTCAAAAACTTCATTGTGGGTTTGTGAGTCTCTGAAGAAATAATCAATTCTTTTGCATTTCGATTCCAATCATGGTTAGGCAATTTACACAAAGGTATATATACATATATTATGAAAGTCCAATCTGATTAAGACACAGATCGTTGGCCTGTACATAGCTGCATATGTTTAAGTCTATTATGGATCAATTTTAATAAAACAGACCCAGAAACTATTCTGCCTACTAGATCTGACACATTCAAGATTGCAAGGCCATTCAGGACAAAAAACATCTACTTCATAATTGACCAATCAATGCAACCGTCTGATAATCTAGGTGAATGCTTGGGGAAAACCATGACCCAGGTATGTCACAGCACTGTCAACCCTCTCCGCTGAGGGGAAATCATGTTACATGTATATGCTTACTTATCGGAGAGTTCACTACTATGCTGCCCAACACAGGAAAATAGCATCCAGCTGGGCACTGAGAGGGGGTCATTTGCATCCATTGACTCATTGATGGAGGTCAATGAACGACCTTGAGATATGCAAGAATCAGATCTAGCAAGCGAAGCAGTTCCTAGACAAGAATGATAATGATGTAGATGGAGTTGGAATGTTAGAACCAAAACTGAGGGTCTCTCATCACTTCCTCTAGATTCCCAATCATCGCAGATAGTATAAAAGAATTCCCACAGTTGCTGTGGTCAGTAAAATCAGGCTCGGTTTTTGGGTTGTTCCAGCCAACTACAATAGAAAAGTGCAATGAATGATTTGTGTTGTTTCATCTGAAGGATTTTGGTTCATTAAGTTCGAACAAACTTTTCCTCCGAAGTTCCACTGCAGTTTTTCATATTGATTCTGAATTCACTTCAAAAACAGTATAGATGGGGCATCATTCAGTTATATACTTATACTCTGCGCAACTCATAAAAATAATTCAGAATAATTTGAACTGCAAATCCATAACTAAAACTTTTAGAAATCAATTTCCCAATTTTCCAGTATGGAATAGAGTATGTGTTGGAATATAGGAAAAATTAAATTGCAGCGACCAGTTCTTTTTCACACACTTTCCTTAAACTTTCACTACCAGTTCAATTTAGTAGGTCAAGTTACTGTTACTTGAAATGTGGGTGAAATTAATCTTACTGAAAAGTGGGCCACCTAGCTGTTAGTATAACAGCAGGTCAACCAATTGTTACTAAATATATAGGTCAACATACTTCCACTACAGAAGCAGATCAGTTTAATACTGGCTGCCGGACAGAGAAAGTAGGTCAACTTCTGAATACCATACTTGGAAAGTAGGTCAGTTATTTTAAACTTGAAAAGTAGATCAATTCGTACCCAACGTGAAAAGTAGATTGCGTTATTTCAACTACTAAGTAGGTCAACTTACTGTCGCATAGTAATTACATAAATCTCCTTGACAACATTCCACGCAGTCCCAATCTCTGTACCAGTATCGTTTACATTTTAGCGTTTTTCCCAGCATATTTCTTGAAGTTTCACAGTCAGTTCTCTTGGTGCAGTCTTTGTTTAACATGTGGATTCTTTCTGCCCTTGGAATCCAATATGGTGGCTCTGAAATTAAAAGAGGAGTAAAATAATTCAGTTGTATTTTCTTGGTGCAGTCTTAGTTTATCATGTGTGGATTTCTTGGTGCAGTCTTCGCACGTGGATTCTTTGGCCCATGTCAACTTTGCTGCCCCAAAACAAACTTCCATGCATGTCAATGAGTGAATCATTGGTCACTGCCTTTTCTGATGTAAACATCTGAGCTGGGGCCGATTTCATGAAACCTCACTTGAGGCAATTTTCGCACTTGAAAGTTCAAGTGCACTTGAAAACCTCTCTTGACTCGAGTTTTTGCTTTTCATGAAAGTTCACTTGAACCCGAAATCGCTCTTTAGTTCAAGTGTGGTCGGACCTCCCTTGAAAACCGCACTTGAAATAAAAACGTACTTGAAATGACTAATATGAAGGGATGGTGTCGAAATTTTTTTTTTTTTCATGTGTCCATGCACCATAACGAATGTTTGGGCATCCTCCTTCATCTCATAGATCCGAAAATGGCATAAACATATTTATTTGACTCCTGGAATTCTAGCGATCGGCTTCGGTGCATCAAGTATTTTGAGCATACACTTGATTCTGCAGGGGTACTATTTATTACCAAACCGCACAAAAGAGTTCTAAAAAGGTCACTTCAAACATCACTTGACCCAGTGCAGTCAAAAACGTTTGGTGAAAACCGCAACTTAAGAATTTTTTGAAGTGCACTTGGTCTGACAAGTGCGAAAATCGCCCTTGAAAAAGTCAAGTCAAGAGAGGTTTCATGAAATCGGCCCCAGGGCTGTCAATTAATGTTATGCATTGCATCATGGGTTGTTTTGGAGCAGCAAGGTTTACTTGGGCCGATTCTTTCTGCCTTTGGAATCCAATATGGTGGCTCTGAGATTAAGAAAGGGGCAAAATAATTCAGTTGTTCTCTTGGTGCAGTCTCCGTTTAACATGGGTTCTTTCTGCCATGGAATCCAATATGGTGGCTCTGAGATTAAGAAAGGGGCAAAATAATTCAGTTGTTCTCTTGGTGCAGTCTCCGTTTAACATGGGTTCTTTCTGCCCATGGAATCCAATATGGTGGCTATGAAATTTAACAAGTGTTCTGAGAACCCCAACATCTCGCCTTGTGGGGTGATCCGCTGAAGCTGCAACAGTATTGAAGCATACCGGTACAGGTAGATGGCATTGGCACTGTCTCGATCAAACCAAAAATTGTTCGAAAATATTTGCATGTTATTAATTATTATTACATGTGGATTTCTTCAGCCCTTGGAATCCAATATGTCAGCTCTAAAAATTATGAGAGAGTGAAAAAAATTCAGCTGTTGAAATGAATTTTGAATTTTCTGTTCAGATTACCTAGAGTAATGGAGTGCGGTGTTGCAAACATACATATAGGCCCTATAAATTATAAAAGCAAGCCAACTGGAGGAGCTTATTGTTATCCCGAATGTAAATGCAATTTCTGGATTTGGAATCATCAAAATATATAATTTATAGATCAGCGATATAGGCCCTACATATTATAATTTGCTTTATTGGAGATGCAAATAATTAGTAAAAGCCAAATGTCAGATGACAAATATATTTGGGTTCCATGGAGTACATGCATACTTCTAAAATATATTAGTGTGAAAGAAAAGGCTTGAACAAGGATATAATTACTCTGAATCACTTAACCATGACGATCACCATGACAAGTCTGGTCTTGTGATGTAATGGTTGGCTGCTAATTCCAACAGCAAAGGAGTTCTATATTGGGGGGCCAACTTTTGTGGAGGGGTGTGGGTGGGGGGGGGGGGTAGATGGGATGGGTAGTCTGCCTCTCGCTTGAGGGGTCCTTTATTTGGGGGTGGGGGGGGGGGGCGTGGAGGTGTCAAAGTAGTCCTTGGCCCCGTTCTCTGAATATTGTTCCACCACCCCGGACCTAATATCAGATCTATTTTTTAATATTTGTATTGACCAAACCTTACATCAATAGAGTGTTTTAAAAAATTGGAAGACAACCCATAAGTATACATAATGCTCAATTCGGAGTTCTTTTTCCATATTATGTGGCTCCATATTCTTCCTCGTTTGAAACAATTTCAATTTATAGCAGTACCAGTATCTACTTACGCCGCCACTCAATCCTCGTCATACAAGCATCCTTATCCTCGTCACATTGTTTGGTCGTCTTTATACATTTATCTTTGTTGTTTGGCTGATTGTGACACACATAGCACTGGAGAGCACTGCCTGAAAAGCAGAATTAAAACATTTCAGAAATAATAAAGTTGCTCATGACAATTTTTCTTTGAGAGATGGACTAGGTGACGTCCAATAATAGTTCATGCAACTTCAGACTTAGTCGGAGTAACAATTTATCTCTCATGTACGAAGGGCCTGGAACTTCAACTTAATATATGCACAGGGGCCGCGGAGCCGGGGGGGCTGGGGGGGCTTCAGCCCCCCCACTTTTCGGAGCTGTAATGTTATAAGCCCTATCTAGGGGCGACTTCAGCCCCCCCACTTTATGGTCGAGATAGGGGTCAGCCCCCCCACTTTTGAATATGCTCCGCGGCGCCTGATGCAGAACTCTGGATCGAACAAGAACTGTCAAGGGCGCATATTACCGGTACGTCAGTTGTTGAGGTAATGTTTTTGGCGGCATTTGCATTGTAATGCCAGCAACGTCAATAGCTATGTACGGGTGTCCGACCTATTATCGTGCGTTTTTGAAGGTTTATTTGGAATATATAAAAAAGTACTTCTTGAAATGACATGAAAACTGACACGATGATTGCTGAGCTCGTCGGCTATCTTCCGTTATGAATTCCATCGATGACGTCACTCTCTTCTGCACGTGCGAGAGCTATTTTTAACTCGACTTTTCAGCTCAGTTCCCGCCGTCGACAGTACCAGTTATCGGACACCCATAGTGAAAAAGAATTTGACGTTGAAGTACAATGTATTTTCAAGTTTTGTAAATGACAGTCGTCAGATGGAGTTCTGTCGTTTAAGATTATATGATCATTGTTCATTTTCTATACATATTTATTTGAGAGCGAGATCGGGAAGACAAGGTGGTAGATCGAATTTCACATCCCCGCCACAACACGAGAAATTTCGAATTTTGATGAAAACAAAAATGTCAGATTTAAATTTTTCGACTTTCGTGGCGACCTATAATTCTATATTTTTCATCAAATAGAACTGATCTCCCAGGCTTTGTTCTGGCATAGTATTACCTTGTCATCACGAGCACAACACGTACGCACGAGATGCGTGTCCGATAACTGACCTGTCCGATAACTGTTCCGACACTCGTACAACGTTATCGTACATCTTTGAATTTAAACTTTGAATTTTTTATTGGTCTACAAAAAGAAGACTGGTAAAACGTACAGCATCATCCTGATATTTGGCATGATGTAGGCGGCCATGATTTGTGCAGGGTCACTTTCAACAAGACGAATCGCGCTGTCCCACCATGGAACGATAAGCGCTTAATCCACACATGTATATTATTAAATTAAATTTTAATATCAATACAGGTACCGGTATCCACCCCTGATTAATCCGCATATTGGAAAACTGTAAATAATGAACCTACAGGGAGATCTAAGCTGTAAAAGAAATGAGTCATAACAATAATACGGCCGCCATCTTGTTTTCTTATTAATTTACCTGCCCAACAAATATGACACACCTGGTCGTAGAAATGGACATCAAAGGACTGCAAGGTGCAACTAAGTTTTCAGGTAGATACTTACCTATTGACAGCAGGCTCACTAGCACCAGCGATACCTGTAAAACGTCCATTGAAGCTGATAAAACTATCACATTTCTACACCTGTATAAAATCAACCACCATTCAGCTCGATGACCTCGTTTGAAATTCCTGAAGAACAGGTAAGCGGAAGTAGAATGGACGAGTCCAAGTTCGTATCCCTGTCTGTACGGGTGAGACAGGTGAGCCAGTCATTTACGCACACTTTGCCATACATAGATTCAAGATTCAAGATTTTATTGTGCAGACACCAGGCAAAGGCAGAGTACAAAATGTTGAGAGAAATACAACAAGAGAAACAATAAAACAGTGACATGAATATTTATATATATGTTATATCTGAGAGATAGATATATGTCTGAGTGTTGATAACTTGTGGAAGACATTGTGCATTGTGGTTACCTCCCTTTGACCACTGGCGGTTGGCCTTTACAAAAGGTTAATACCAATACAGATGCCGTTTATACAGTAGGCCTACTGACACCTATTATGTAACATTCTGACAAATCGACTTGTCAAATAAGATGGATAAGATAAGTCTTACCGCGTAAAGATGACCCAGATGGTTACAGGTTGGTTGGTGAGCCGACGCAAAAACATTCGGAACTGCCGAGCGGAAATCTACGATTCGTATTCCTCTGAATATCTCCGAGAAGTTAAGACGTCCATGCGTCCGGATGATGTGTTGTTCTTCGACCGTATTTAAAAAAGTTTAACACTATCGTAGGGTGTTTACATCACGTGACTTAAGCAGGGGACAACTAGATTTTGCAGCGAAAACGGCACAACAGTCCAGAACTTCTATAAAATTTAGCTCCATAGAAACAAAAACCTGTAGACAGCTAATATCATTAAAAAGCTTATTGATCAGGCTTTTCAGATCTGAAGTTTGGAATAAATATGACCGGTCGTTGATTAGAAATGAAAGATTTAAGACCGAGTGGTGGGGTCAAAATCATAGCCACTGGCGATGGCACAAGTTTTTTCAAGTTTTCGGGTGATTTTTAGGGTGAAAATATCGCTAGACACCGCCGCTGTTATGTATGGCAGACATGTATATTGACTGAACTTATAATCAACATATCCCAAATTTATGAAAGCCGTGTGATTGAAGTTTGTAGATAGAATATTTACGAAATAAATGGATGTTGACCATAAAACTCGAGAAAAAAGCAATTTGTCGGTCAAATTTGGACAATTTTAGCCCAGAAAACTTGCCGCTGGAAATTTCAATCACACGGATTTGAAAAATTCAGTTATTTTTGAGTAAAAATGACTCACTGACTTCACCTGATTGTACCCACGATCGGCGGTGTGTCTTATTTCCAAAAAGAGTGCCCTCCGCCGACATCGAAACAAACACGCACTGTGAAACATGTTTGTTGCAGCGCGCACCAAGGAAAGTTTGAACACGACGAATTTTATAGATTGAAAATATCGCTAGGCACCGCCGCTGTTCTGCATGACAGACATGTGTAATGACTGAACTTATAAACAACATATCCCATATTCATGAAAGCCGTCTGATCGAAGTTTGTAGATAGAATATTAACGAAATAAACGGTTTCTGAATACAAAATTTGCGAGAAAAACAGTTTGCCAGATAACTTGGCGCAATTTGGACCCATAAAATTCTCCTCCAGAGAAACGAATCATACAGATTTGAAAAGTTTAGTTATTTTTGAGTAAAATGGGTACTTGACTGTACCTGATTTCATCCACGATCGACGGTGTATTTAATTTCCGAAAAGAGTATCATCGACCGACGTCGACAAAACAAGCAGGTTTGTTGCAGCGCGAATGAACTTATAACACCATGTGGTCTATAGTACAGTCCACATGTCAAGGTCACTCTATATCAACTTGATGACGTGCACTTCCTGATTTAAAACAATACGCAAGTACTCGCATGATATCCATTCTCTCCTTGCTATTTTTATAAAATCTCCAATACATGACTGAAAGCATTCTCCGACAGCCCTGCGTCATAGGTGACTGTTCCCGCCGGTAGCTGGGGTTCGGCTCTCATAAGATCATTAACTGTTAATCTGTGATATTCATGCCTTAAATGGGCGCTTGTGATCAGCAAAATAAATTCTATCCTATTCCATTCTAAGATTAACACAAGGAAATACAGATCAATTGCCCTAGGGCATAAAAAAAGTATTCTCGGTGTCCGATTTTTAGATATTATAGGAGAAAGCCTAACATATTGAAGTTTCATAAATTTTCGAAGTACAGAAATCAATGCTTGTGTACCAATGAATAAATGAGTCTGAATTCAGTCTTATCTTACTGGCCTTTTTTTTTCTTCTTCTTTTTTGGTTCCATCACAGGGACGTGGAACCACCCCCGCCCTCATGTGCTGCCCGCCCCAAAGCGCGACACAAACAACAACGCAAAGGCAGGGGAATGCCAGTCGAATAAAACGAGAAAAAAACCCAATATGGTCAGAAACAACAAAACAGGTGAAACAAATTGAGTGTACACAATATTTCTTGTTTTAATTATTTCTACAACGCATCCCGACCATCTAAAACCCCTGAAGCTTCCGGGGCTTGGGCAGCCCCTGGACCCTCGCCTATTGTGCTGTGATAGTGGCCCCTCCGATCAACAATTGCTTCCTCCGTGCCTGGATCAAGCCCCTGAAGCATTTGTTTTCGTTTCACATTGTTGTTGTATCATGTACTGTTGTATATGCTGCCACGCTTTGGTGTTTTAATTTTGAATCAACATAAATCAGTAGATAACTCAATTCTAGCATCATAAAATAGTGTGACTGGCAAGATATTTTTTTATCTGTTTGAAATTTGTGACCAATATTTCTTTTAATTCGAGAACACAATCGATTCGACGTTTTCTGGGCCACTATAAACCCTGTGTAGGCCTACAAAAATTGATATAAATAGATTTATTATTCACGAAGTTGTTTATTAAGATTTACTGTATACAATTATATAATCATGGCATGTAGTCGACCGTGAGTAATAATTACTGCATGGTAAAATTGGTCTATCGCAGTAAACATTTAAAGAGGTAGTAGCGTCATATTCAGTAAATAACATATTAGTTATTTAGTAGTTGAGATCAACTATGGTGAACGTTTTGCTGTGACCTCATTCTTTAATATCACGGGCATTGAAATCACACTTCTGACATTCTCTGAAAAACCTGACCGCATCTAGTGCACTTGGCTCCAGTGCCTGAGATGACGTCACAAAACAAGCACTGGCATTCCAGGCGTGATGCTTTGCAACGTCATACGCGATCTTAGAACTTTTATTATCCTATAACAGCTTAGTCTGGATAGTACCTAACCCACATTTATACGCTACGTCATCCTTTGCTGCATATGTATCCTAACGTTATTATAAATAGAGACGGGTATCCAGTCTACAGGACAGCCTATAACGTGACGTCATGGACACCTGGTCACGTTATCCGAAGTTATCTCAGTCATTTTCCATTTTAATGTTGTTCACTAGACCGAATTGAAGAATCTGACAATATTGGTTTTTAACATTGATACAAAACGATAATTAATATTCCATGATCTTCTGGTAGATTCATATTAATAACCGTGTCTA
Organism: Hanleya hanleyi; assembly: GCA_036873755.1. Taxonomy (NCBI): domain Eukaryota; kingdom Metazoa; phylum Mollusca; class Polyplacophora; order Lepidopleurida; family Hanleyidae; genus Hanleya; species Hanleya hanleyi. Next base: position 87,066 of record JAVTVY010029085.1, on the reverse strand, counting down.
AGATATTGAGCAGAGTTCCATTCTTCAGGGAAACGTACCATGTACGATATAAAAATGATGGCGTCTTGGTTGGCAGCCACATACTCCTTTCCAAAGAGGAATATATGAACATCAGATTTACGAAGTGTCGGACTGCAATTAATGCAGTTTTACCGGCAGTATATTTTTTTCAACGTACAGTTGATGCTATTATAAACACTCGAACGAAATAGGTTTTTCGATTATTGATGTGGAAATTCTAATATAGACGATGGTTGAATATTGAATGTCGGAACTAACATTTGCTAAGTCAAGAGGAGCTCAAGAACAACCGAAGTCTAGAGCAAGCAAATCAAAATACTGGAATCTACAGGACGAAAAAAAAAAAAAATTGCATAGTAAATATGCAGTCAGATGTTATTCATGACCAGTTGATCGTGACAAAAATAGAAACATGAATAAGCAACTGAAGTGAATAAGAGACTCGACAATCAGCCAGCAGTTGGAAGGATTGAGGATTGAGGAGGACAAAACAAAGCGGGAACTAAAGGACACAGTACAGAAACTATAGGACGAATGAGAAAGATCTATACCAGAATATTGACGCAATACTGGAGAAAAACAGGAAGAAGTTTAACGAGTACTGAAGAAAGGAGTCGATAAGCTGAAAGTGACAGTTGGAGAACAGAACTTACTCAATTATTTGAAAATAGAAATGAGCATTTAGGAGATTGATGAGCTAAAAATACAGGTTCAGTTTCTGGAAAACGAGAGCAAGACTTCACAAGCAGTGAATTAATATACTGTTTATGATTCATATGCAAGATCTTCAATAATATAGTTTGTAGTCGTATAACAGATGATGACGAATATTTGAAGATGGCATAACACAGGTCATGATGGAACTTTTATTATATCTCTGTATGTGAGCATGGATAAAATTCTGTTATTTTCAAGTCGGAGTCATGCTTCAATCATCAGACCCAAGCACCAGTGACAAGCGCATTTGCCTGGCTGGTGGGATATTGGATGGTAGATGACTACGTATATTTTCAAAGAATTATGGAAATTAATGAATAAATTTCTTTTCGAATACATCTTTTTTAATAAAAGAAAATCTCCATCTCTTACTCATTCCCATTGATGTCAAAAATGAATGTAATAACACTGAGAGAATAAAACCATATCAGATTAATATGGATCTAAACTCATTACTTGGACAGAACGGTTGTGAAGTATACTATATGGGTGGTCAGCGATGGTGGATGTCGCAACTGCCAACATATCGTAATTGACTCATCTTTAACTGTTGCATGGTGTGAGTTATGCCCAACATGGACTGCATTAATTAGATTCATCTCCATTCAACACGAATATAAATAACATTGAGAAATAAAACTGCAGGCTGGAAGCATGTTTCATCTTGCTTGTTGGTGCGAGTTGTGCCCAACATTGTGTTATTTGTCCCATTAATTGGTTTTATCTCCATAAATATAAAACAGTATGAAATCGCCCTGATCTGGATTATTCTTGTTCACTTGGACAAAACTCTTGTTGGTGCGAGTTGTATCCAGAAAGACATTAATGAAGATCTTCATGAAACATTCAGATAAAACACGATTAAATAAGAGAGATTCACCAGGGTTGTTGGTGGGAGCATACCACTCATGGGTAGTGCTGAGGTTGATTGTGGACATCGCCTCCTCTAGCATAACGAAATTAACATCTCACCTTCATTCATATCCCTTTAACAGAGTCTTCATATCATTTTATTTAACACATCTTTCTGCTCTGTTTTTCTTATTAATATTCTAAGTTCTGTTGAATATACATGTACATCTAGCAGTTTCATTTTGTTGCTTTGTTCTCTTATTGACATTCGAATGTTTGGTTGTTGCTATATTGCTGAATGTCTTCTCTCTCTATCAACGGACATATAATTCAAACATGTGTTTCATATAGTTGTGCTCGCCCTCTGTACATGTCATTTGACAAATACATGTTGGTTTATTGTCTGGGTGGGAATGTCGGGCATTACAGGTTAGTTTTTCTGGGTATTCTTGCATTTACCATGTTTACCCATGAAGAAACGTTTACTCCATCAGATTCCCTTGATGCTCATTCATTAACATCAGATGAGTTACTTCTTTGAGTTGATCTGTCATCACAGCTCCCGAGCTTAAAGTCTGTGTGGGTACTTTATAGTTTCCTCGAGAACATCGATCTGCAGTGAAAATGCGGCTGACATTCCAAGGCTACGTCTTAGAATCCTCCAAATTCTAGTCTGAATTTGAGGTGCGGATGAAGGCTTTCCTGTGAAGTCATGTGGCTGCTTTTTAGTCGCCAGGCGTCATTTTGTTCAAACTATTACATATCTCACCAATATATTCTTACTGCAAAAAATAACATTCGTGCGTTCCTGTTCTGTATTAAGTTTAGTCTGTATGCACTGCGAAAATGATTGCGTTCAAGAATCAACCAATTTGCGTTCAACACAAAACCATCTTTATCCTCACCTTGTAGCTTTAAGACAAGAATTTGTGTTGATGAACCTACAGGAATATCCAATTCACATGTGCAATTTCACCGACATAAGTTTTCGGTGTTACAGGGGTGTTTAGACATTCCTTCATTCTACCCACAGAAGTCCCCTTCCTGCTCCCATCCAGCAGTCCCATCATGAAATACTTTGTCCTGGTATATATATAGCAAACAAATCATGACGCTAGTGGTATTAAAACCGATGTCTTGCGATATGAACACCAAAATCAGAGGTATAACACTTAGAATACAACTGTTTGACTTCAAAAATTTATGCAAATTTATGCATAATTTATGTTAAAGGTGAACTGTAAAGCTTTCCAATGTTCTGTTAAAATGTCATAAAACAAGAACTTCTATAGTTGTTACAATTATGTGTGGTAATTGTTCTGTGGGTTATTGTTTTATTTTGGGTATATGAGAAGTCAAATCTTATACCGAGAGCCAGAACTTTAAAAACGTCATCGCTTGCCTCCCGTTGTTTTTGGAACGTCATGACGTTATAGTGGTCCTCGTTCATTCATCCGACGTAGCATGACGTCACATTTGAATAAAACTTGAATGAAGGGGACCACTATAACGTCATAACGTTCTACAAACCAAGAGAGACAAGCGATGCAAGTTTTCAAGACGGATTTATAACAGGATAACTTAAATATTGTTATTAGCACAATTTTGCAAACTATATTTGTCCCAAAAACGTATAAAAGTTATGTCACATAAGACAAGATGTATATAAGCAACAATTTAGATAAAATTAAAAGCTTTGCAGTTCAAACTTCAGATGTATATTGTCTGTCTCATCTTACATAATTACAAGTAAATTAATAAATCCATGCAAAAAAAATTTAATACAGATTGATTTTATCAATTAAAAATGGACGAAAACATAGTTTTGGGTGCAAATTTGATACATATATGCAAATGATATGCAAATTAGGAGCTTACTATTAACCAATCAGGATACTTGAAGGAATATATTAACGAAGTGACACTTGAAGTACGTGTGTTCCAAAAATTATGGAAATTGAGCGAATATTTAACGATATCCATCCTTTCAAAGCTGAAATTCCTTTGTGCCATGGGATTTGGGCATTTCCCATATGCCCCATGTTAATGACATGTCCCCCAAAAATGGTCATTTCCGGAACTTCAAAATGTTTGACATCAGCGAATATTGGACGGATTTTCATTCTGTAAAGTTTTTTCTTCTTCTACAGGTCCTGGCTTTCAAATGAGGTATAAATTGTATGTGTGTGATCAAAAATATTTTTTTGTGTAAAATGCCTAGATCACGTAGGGTCGTACTAAAAACTGCGCGGAACTGCGCGGAGCTTAATTTCAACTGCGCGTGGATTATTTGATGGATTTTTCTTTATTTGCTAACGAGCAGAATATTGATATTAATAAAACGGACAACAAAATCCGCAAAATGTCGCTTGAAACGAGAGAGAACGAAATTCAAATACGCGGAAATTATGTTTTACTGCCCGGAGATTCGCTTCTCTGGAGTGGAATCGTTAATATTAGAGCACCTTATCCTACCTTATTCGTTATCATCTCACTTGGAATCATTTGATTCATTTCATTCCGCGCAGTTGAAATTTATAACAAGTTAACGTTCGGACAGATGAAATTCATACACGCAAGCGTTTTGAAATACATCAGACTTAGTTCAATCCAAGAAAATCTGCGTGGGGTGAAGCTACCATGGATTTCCGCGCAGTTAAACTTTATACGGGCTCGATTTCCGCGCAGTTGAAATTTATAACAAGTTCACGTTCGGACAGATGAAATTCATACACATCAGACTTAGTTCAATCCAGGAGAATCTGCGTGGGGTGAAGCTGCCATGGATTTCCGCGCAGTTAAACTTTATACGGGCTCGATTTCCGCGCAGTTCAAATTTATGCCAAGTTCACGTTCGGACAGATGAATTTCATACACGCAAGCCTTTTGAAATTCATACATATCAGAATTAGTTCAATCCAGAAGAATCTGTGTGGGATGAAGCTGCCATGGATTTCCGCGCAGTTGAACTTTACGCCAAATTTGCTTACGGGCTCGATTTCCGCGCAGTTAAAGTTGATACCCGGCAATATATACTTACGGACAGTTGAAATTCCACACATAAGACTCAGTTGAAGAAAGCATATCAAATGATTCCAAGTGAGATGATAACGAATAAGGTAGGATAAGGTGCTCTAATATTAACGATTCTATTCCAGCGAAGCGAATCTCCGGGCAGTGAAACATAATTTCCGCGTATTTGAATTTCGTTCTCTCTCGTTTCAAGCGACATATAGTCTACATTTTGCGGATTTTGTTGTCCGTTCTATTAATATCAATATTCTGCTCGTCAGCAAATAAAGAAAAATCCATCAAATAATCCACGCGCAGTTGAAATTAAGCTCCGCGCAGTTCCGCGCAGTTTTTAGTACGACCGATCACGTACCGCCATCACAGGAGCATTCAGGAAAAAAATTTATTACATTTCATAAATAAATTTTAGAAAAATTGTTTTATAGTACCTATAGGATATACATGTATTATATATGGTAAAAGCAAAATATGAAAATAAGAGAACCAACAAAAACTACTTCAGTGTTATTTTTTTCCGGCCTGTTTTTTTTTCTCTGATTATTTGTTTTCAGAATCAAACTAAAAAGTTATGGTCATGTCTACATTTGGAATAAACCCATTGGGCTCATGCCCATAAGGGCTTCTGTCTGCACCAGTAGTATATAAAGGCTAAATTCCCGAGTATTGCGGATGAGGCTGCGGAGGTGACGTGACTTCCGGTTCGAGCTCACTTCCGGGTTAGAGGGCACCTACCAGTCCCGGTCACAGGACTTCCGGTGATGACGTCACCTCCGGGGATGACGTGACTTTGGTATAAATCTGCGCATGCGCAGTCGGGCAGTAGTAAAAAAAAAGAAGACATTTGGGTGGACGTTTTGGGATCGAGATGGACAATCCGTGGTCCAAATGAGTCCTCTGAGGTCTCATATCGAAGCGCTCTGACTGGGGTAGTGTTTAGTGGAACTGCTGGTTGTGTGAGGTGTCCTATTGGAGGGCTCATGGAGTAACGTTCGACTGGACTGGTGTGTAGGGAAACTGCGGTTAATCTGCGCATGTGCAGTCGGCCCGGATAAACTTTGGTAATTACAGAACTCATCTCATATCGTGTGCTATTAAGATAACAAGCTGAGCCAAATCTCAAATTTCTCAGAACAGAGGTTCGCTTGGACAAATTTGGGATTGTTGTGAGGGTTTGTCCGAACCTCCTCATTAGAAGAACTAGGGAGATCGCGTGCCCTTTCTATACTACTCATCGCGCATGCGCAGTCGACCCATTCTGCTGTAGGGTGCAAGCCTGGCCCATGGAATCTCAGGTAGTGAAAACCCCAGGTCTCTCGCCCCAACCTACCCCGCGCCACACCTATAGATGCGACCCGCTGTACAGTGAGTAAAGCGGAGTAGGAGGAGTAGGAGGAGGAGTCGGAGTCGGAGACGGACACGCCACGGATTATACTAGGTAGATTTATTTAACAGGCAGAATGTCCACTTCATCGGATTTGAGAAAAGCTTGAACCAATTTATATTTCTGATGAACTCCGGGAAAATTAAGTTATGTGACCCCTTATGTGACGGGAAGAAGTAACTATGCGCGCCACTGAATTTCACGGGATAGCTTTATTGAATCTAAATGTTTTACAAGCATTCCAAAGGGAAGTTGATAGATCACAAAGAGACTGCATCTAAAGACCAAGTAAGTCCGTTGGGCGCGATTTTCATAATACTATCCAGTGGCACGGACGGGCGCAGACACGGATTCTTCTATTGTACAAGTATCGGCAAGCTCAGCTCTGTCTTATCGAAACGTTAAGGATAGTTCCCATGGCCCCAAATCAAGTAGCCAAGGCCATGAAATTACGTGACAGAAGTCTGACGAATGCTCTTAAGCCTGATTACGTCTAATTAAGATGCAAACGTCTAATTAGGATGCAAATTTGCGCTAATTAGCGTTAAATAAAATCTTCGCTGATATCACGAAAAGGTCAGAACATAGGAGTCAATGTTTTTAACGGCATTTGTCTTAGTAATTGGTGGCATACATGGTGTGAGGATTTAATCATTTATCTGTACCATCTTTTATATGGTATAACACGATCAACATTGTTTTAACCTAAAAATTGCTAAACAATGCCGGTAAAAAAAATGCTAGAGCTTTGACTGGCCCACTAATGCTGGATAGTTGTAAATAGTTTTAGTTATTTGATAGATATGTGACCCAGACAATTCATTTTACTATTCATTTCGAAAATACAATATAATTCATTAAGTATTTTTTCGTTGACATCATATGAATTTTAGAAAAAGTTGGCCAAATTATTGGGCCTCCACGCCTCCGTCGTGCTTGCTCTATAGGATTCTTTGCTTTTCTAGCACGATTTGGCCCCTAGTCGAATTTTCACTCACAAATTATGCCATCATCGATTCAACTTTAGTGACTTAATTGTTGCCCATCTGAGCGGACTTTGACCCACCGGCTGACATTTGTCATTTATTGTGAGAAATATGAACATGCTCAATATGCATATTATATATTATATCAGAAATCTTATTTCTCTGTGAATACAGAGAAAATATTGGCTGTGAGATGGATAGGTATATGAAGTTACATGTATTCCAATTTGTCTTTCCATTAACTGAGCCTGCATTTTCAAAAGTTTATTTTTCACGAAGTTCCAAATTTTCCATTAAAGTGTTAACTATGGCGAATAGAACAACCTTTAACAAAAATACAGGTGCCTATTTTTTTTCAAAATTTGGCGCAGGTCTTTTTTTGTGGAATTTAGGAACAAAATTGGATAAATGCGATGGACACACTTCAAGTAGAACAACATTCAGAGAAGTGAGGCTCTTTATTTTCCTTTACCTAGTTCAGAAAAAGTATGCCAAATTTCGAACCCTCATGATGAAAAGTTTTCTAAAAATGAACGGTTTTTATGAATTCAAAAGAAAAGCGGACATCACCAAAAACATACCTTTTTTCGCAGAAAATTCACTCCTTATTTTTTTCGTCGACATCATATTAGCATGCGCTTTTTTCTATACGCTTCCTATAATCACTGGAAACACACCGGAACACATAAGACATGTTATTTTTCACATACCTTTAATGTCATTTATAAACCTGACCAACTCGGGGAATCAGCAAGGTAGAAAGTTGCATTTAAACTTAAAGGCATAGGGGACCAGTAGTATAGAGCATGCCAAAAAGGTCCCATTGGCCTCTTTGCACTTAAACTTGAGAGATAACTCTTGATTCCCGTGAAGCATTTGCCAGGGGGCGCCACCAGCTCAAGAGACCAAAAACTACCTCCAACACAGAAGAGTTCCAATTGGGAGGTAACTCTTGATGCACTTTTGTGATTTTGGCAAATTCCGGGTTATCTTCCCTGATTCGAACATTTGCATATTAAATCTATACGGGAAAATGCCTGTATGGGGTATGGATGGTCCGATTGGGTCGTATGAGGTATCAATGTGAAGCATTCGTGAAGGGGCATCTGATGGGCTGGGTGTGGGGTTGAAATATCGTCATTCTGCGCATGCGCGGTAGACCAAGGGTATGGAAATAAACGTTTTGGGGACCACTAATGGTCCGATGGAGTTGAGTGAGGTATCAATGTGAAGCATATGTGAGGGGGCATCCGATGGAATGGGTGAGGGGTTGGAATATCGTCATTCTGCGCATGCGCAGTAGACAAAGGGTATGGAAATAGACGTTTTGGGATCTAGGGGAGCCCCTAATGAGCCGATGGAGTCGTATGAGGTATCAATGTGAAGACTATGTTAGGGGGCATCTGCCTGGACTAGTGCCTCGGCCGTTGTCAACATTCTGCGCATGCGCAAACAGGGAATTGTAGGAAAAGGGTACGGAAATAGACGTTTTGGGGTCTAGGTGGTTCACTATTGGTCCTATGGAGTCGTATGAGGTATCCATGCGAAGCATTCGTGAAAGAGCATCCGACGGGGTAGATGTGGGGTTGGAATATCGTCATTCTGCGTATGCGCAGTAGACAAAGTGTATGAAAATAGACGTTTTGGGATCTAGGGGAGCCCCTAATAGGCCGATGGAGTCGTATGAGGTATCAATGTGAAGCCTATGTGAGGGGGCATCCGCCTGGACTAGTGTGTCGAGCGTTTTCGACATTCTGCGCATGCGCAGACAGGGAATTGTGGGAAAAGTGCATGGAAATAAACGCTTGGGGTCTAGGTGGGTCACTAATGGTCTGATTGAGTCGTATGAGGTATCAATGTGATGCATACGTGAGGGCGCATCCGCCTGGGTGGATGGGTGTTAAGAATATCGTCATTCTGCGCATGCGCAGGCAGGCCGTAGTATGGAAATAGACATGTTGAGGCCGATATGGACCACTATTGGTCCGAATGTGTCTAGGGAAGTGTTATTTTGTAGCTCTCGGGGACCCCACACCCAGCCCATCAGATGCCCCGGCCTTCACGAATGCTTCACATTGATACCTCATACGATCCAATCGGACCATCCATACCCCATACAGGCATTTTCCCGTATAAATTTAATATGCAAATGTTCGAATCAGGGAAGATAACCCGGAATTTGCCAAAATCACAAAAGCGCATCAAGAGTTACCTCCCCATTGGAACTCTTCTGTGTTGGAGGTAGTTTTTGGTCTCTTGAGCTGGTGGCGCCCCCTGGCGGATGCTTCACGGGAATCAAGAGTTATCTCTCAAGTTTAAGTGCAAAGAGGCCAATGGGATCTTTTTGCATGCTCCCTACTACTGGGACCCCTACCATTTTTAAAATAACATCTGTGGCGAAGACATCCGTTTGACAGGAACAGTTTACATTGGGCAAAATAACAGTTCAGAGTTGTATTTTATGATGAAAATTGATAGATTCATTCTTTGAATATTTTTTGGAAGAAAATGCGCATTTTATAAAAAAAATATCGAGAAGATTTAGAATGCTCTCTCATGATTCCGTCTCGAAATCTGATGAACCCGTGTGATACCTCAATCAACTCAATTCTTGTGAGAAGGCAAATTTGATCATCCTTGACTATTCTGTGCGTTAGTATGATATAGCATACTAGAATAATAAGACCAAAACAAAGCCGAAAAAAATAATAAAAAATAAAATAAAATAAAATAAAATAAATAAATAAAAATTAGACAAGTACTCAAAATCTGTCCATTTCCCTGTGATTCCGTCACGGATGTATGTCCAAAGATTATATACCGGTAACAATAAATCAGCAGTATTTCAAGAAGAGATAACTAGTAGTTCGGAAGAATTATACATTTTTTTAAAATTTGGCAGCTTACCGTAACTTATAACATGGAGGTAAAATATGATTTTACCGTCATGCTTATAAGCTATAGAACCTCTACTTGACATATACCATAACATATTTTCTATAACAGGCGCTTTAAAGTTAAAAAAAATACCTTCAATTAGTGATTCCGTAACCGTGGAATTCAAATTTGTTTCGGTAGGCCTATAATTAATGTTTTACTAATAAAACTGGAGAAAGATATCAGAGGCTATCAACTGACAGTGGCACTCGGCAGGTATATATTCACCAAAATAATTTCACGTCGTGAAAGATTAAGATTGGCCATTCTATATCGGTATGTTGGGTCGGTGTTTCAAAAACTTTTCAAGTCATATGCATGGAGTAAATAATTTCGTTCAGATTTAGCAATATGAAATGCATTGCTTTGCAGACATGGTCAAATCTGGGACGAGTATAGTATATTCGTCCCAGGTCAAATATATATATCAATAGCCTTTGTGCTATTCAACAGTTCTGAACAAACAATGCGTGACTTGCTCAAATGGAGAAAATATGAATGAATGCTTGTCCTACACTTAGTCTTAAGAGCATGCGTCAGATTTCAGTCACGTGATTTCATGGCCTAGGCTACTTGATTTTGGGCCATGGGAACTATCCTTAACCGATCGGAACAGCATCCCGTCTCCCAAGGGAGTCAGAACTTGGGAGAAGTCAATCTCACGTTCGGCTATTTCCGTATTGGCGGAACGAGCAGTTTTCGCAGCTAAAGTGAGTTCTGGGGCTAGATTGGGGAGAAGTTCATCATGTAAAGATCTTCAAACCGGGAACACTGTGTGCAATGCAGCTTCTCGGGTAGCTTTTCCAGGTTTAACAAGGTTCCCTACATGTACTCAACTATTGTGTTCAAATTGGTAGTTAAGGGGAAGTAAGTCGTACTGGACAAGGAAAGGTTGAAATCCTTCAACAGTTTTCTCCCTTCTTTAGCCAAAGACGGTTCAATATCCCAAAAGGTAGCAAGCTCACTACGCCCCTTTCGAAGAATTGATGCACATAATGTTCATCAGAACAAGAGTCTCAGCACCGCTACACAAAACACATTGCAATGTTATAAAAAAGATGAAACTTGCGGACAAGTTTGATATCTGTATCATAAATATCCCTGTGTTGGTGAAAATAGGTACACACCTAAGTGAAATGATACCATCTGGTCACCAGGGCTGAGAATAACCACAAACCATCTGCTGAAAGACAGGGTTCGTACACATTGAAGCTTCCAATTTTCAAGGCATTAATTTTTTTCAAAGCATATAACTTCCAGTGTCATTGAAGCCATGCAGAGATTTTAGTTTAACATGAGTATGAATGTCCTTCTAATGTCCTGTCTTTTGAATCTAGACTTCATTTTGGATGAAAAAAAAATATATATTGCTAAATGATGGGGTTAATTTTGCCATCAGATGGGAAAAGACAGTAGAAGTTTGACCTACAAATTGACAATAAATGACAGGAATTCCCATTTTCAAAGTCTTTTATGTATTGAGCCTACATTTACAATTTCCAAGGCTTTTCAAGGACTTGAATATGAAATTGTCATTTTAAATTGAGAAGGGTTTTTGTATCCCCCCATTTTATCAAAGACCCTTATTCTTACTTTGTGCACGATGAATATGCAATACTGTTGGAGAACCCTAGAATTTGCCCAGCCAGTACAGCAATCGGTCACCCATCCAAGTATTGACCGAGCCCCACGTTGCTTAACTTGGGTGATCTGACGACAACCGGGTGTCCAACGCGAAACACCGTACCCCATTATTTAGTTCTCTGTCACAAATTTTCATCACAAAGTCAGCCCGTGGCTTAAGCAGCCGACTGTCGCCCGTAAATCGTATGCGACATTTTTAGTGAAGAGAGCAAGGATTACAGATCTCCACCCAGAGAGTGTCAAGATCTTAAGACTGGCTTGACCCATGGGTTCAAAATATGGTCTCGTAAGTGTATTACGGACCAATTGAAGGATCCATGCAGGAGGCAGTTCTCCACCCGAGGTCGTAGGTGGAACAGACCTTTGATCAGGTCATCTAAGGGTTAGCTCTGCCTAACCTTAAACCCGTCTCGAAAACCAGGGTGGATCGTCGCTATGGCAGACCGATAACCATTTATTGTGACTGGTTCTAGTCTCTTCTCCTTATATAAATATACAAAGAAGTCTGCCACTTCTCTCGGGGTGGTTTGCGAGGGATTTTTAATATCTCTCGCACCACTCTAACAGACCGAGTTTAGAGTGTAAACTCGTCTGGTGGAGGGCCTTCTACATTGCGCCATGCAAGAGGCAGCTTGTCGAGAATAGCCCTCCTGACGTCGAGACTTAACGACAGATTCCATGCAGTCAATTTGAACATTCCTGTGTTGTCATGAACTCAACGTCCCCGGCATTGTTTGAGGAGGTCTGGACTGTCTGGCAGAATGGGAGGGTAGTCCACGACAGGTCGAGGAGACTCGTGAACCACGATTGTGTCGAACTCTCTGTTGACGAGACAGAGAATCCACTACTACGTTCCGGTTGCCCGGGATATGTTCTCACTGCAGGGACACCTGGTGCATGATGCACCACTGGAATAAATCCCAGGTCATGAAACATAGCTAGGGGGATCTGGATTCTTCCTGCAATTTTATGTACGAGACAACCGTTGAGCTGTCGGACCATACCAGACCACCTTTCTCTCGAATGTGTGGGAGAAACCGTTTCAACGCTAGGATGACGGCTCACATCTCCAGGAGATTGATATGCCATGTCTTTTCCTGCGCAGTTCACATTTCTTGTGCCAGGTTCTCGTCCAGATGCGCTCCCCAGCCATCCATGGGGGCGTCCATATATATGACCAGATTCCATACCGGCCGATGCAACAGGTTCTGCCATCAGCCGAGGGCTGATAGTAGGTTCGAATCTATCGGGATTAGTTGGTTCAAATGACCCGTGCTGTGTTTCCAGAATGACATTACATACATTTGTATGGGTCTGCTTCGAAGTGGACCAAAGTTTACCGCTTCTCCCAGACTGACCAGTCAACCCAGAAGTCGCAAGAACTCTCGCTCGGCAGGTAAAGGACAACGCGAGCATCTCCTCCAGCAGATCTAGGGCAATTGCAGGGCCCGCCTGATAAGGGGATCGATTGGAACCCCCAGATGCATGAACAACTGTGATGGAGTTAGTGCTGACCTGGGTATGTTGACAATCCAGCCACTGATGAGTGCAAGGAATAGTGACAACTTCATCGCATTTAAGTGATCGTTGTTTCCGACGGTCCCTTGACCAACCAATCGTCAATGTAGGTGCTGATATCAACACCACACCTCCATAGGATGACCGATAGAGCATTCACTACTCATGTGCAAACCCGAGGGGCAGATGTAATTCTTGCCTGGAATGCCAGTATCTGGCCATCGATGGTGAAGCGCAGGTACTTCTTGGAGTCTGAGTGGTACATGGAAATACTCATCCTTCAAATCTATTGATGCGGCCCACATGCCGACCGAAAGGCCGGCCCGTTCGTACAGATCGAAGAGTTTCCATCTTGAATCTCTCGATGCGAATGTAGCTGTTGAGTGGCTGTAGATTGAAGACCAGTTACCATCCCCCGGTTTTCTTGGGCACCAAAAACTGTGGTGTAAAACCCTGGATCCGTTCCTGGATCCTTCACCTCTCTTTCAGCCACTTTGGCGAAGAGGGATGTCATCTCGGCCCGTAGGATTCAAATCTGACAGGGGTCTCAAGGAAGCGGGGTTACCAGAGGGGTCCCTGTCAGTGAAGGAGACCAGTTTGGATTGCTCCCTGCCATTCGATATCCTACTGTGCTATCCGTCTTACTAGGACGTTTGCGCTGTACAGATTCCACATTGAGGTGAAGTGCACTAGACGGCATGTTCCAGGCAGCATTGTGCCTACGCCCCCCCCCCCCCAAACTTGTGTTGAGGTGGAGGTTTGGTGTCCTGGGCAGTGGGGGAGTGCACACTGACCCGTTGGGTGTGCTTCCTACCCCTACCAGAGAGCTTAGAGGAGTTCCCAGACTCTTTCTTGCTCTTCCCCTTGCCACGTTTGCCTCTTCTGGCTTTCTTGGGCTTCGATGAGCCGAAGAAAGTTTCAGTGGGCTTGGGAGTGCTGGCATTGCGCTTCCCCTTATCAAGGGTCTGGTGTTGCTTGACCATGGACTGAAGCTCCTGAGAATCAACATGACCTTCAGGAGTGTAAGCTTTGATTCCATCGTCGAACAGCTTTTTCTTACCGAGAGTTAAGTTCAAGAGGTTCTCCATGGAGTCGAGACTCAGCCAAGAAGCAGGTCTTCAAGTGGCTCCCAGTGAAAATATAGGAGAAAATATAGGAGGAAATTTGCAAAAATATAGGAGAAATATAGGAATTTTCTGAATAAAATATAGGAAAATATAGGAAATAAAGGCGTGTAAGACAGGTCTGTACTACATTGTATTTTCCAAACTTGGTAGTTTTCTGGTGTTTAAAGTAAAGTCAAATGAAAGACCATTGCAAACAGTGTGGGAAAATATTTACTGTAATTTTTTACGATTTTATTACACAGAGTAAACTGCAAATAGAGCATGGTATTCTATGGTGGTCTGTTGCAATCATATCTAGGTCCAGTGACATCTCACGGCCTGAATACATATATTTCAAACTTTGTATGCACTTTCCAATGATTGATTCAAGCTCAAGGTGTGGTAACCAGTTGTTTGAAGTTTAATGTCGCACCTAACCTTATTGGTCACACGGCAACGATGACCCAAACAAACAAACCCTAGCAAAACCCTAAAAAAAACTAACCAAAACTACAAAAAATTTTGAATCACGAATATTGAAAATTAGGCTCTACAGACACTGGTGATCACAATGGATCGTCAGAGAGCCTAACTTGTTTGGTACTTTTCCTGTGCCAGACAAACCATGCTGCCCTAAGCTGGAGGGCGTTTAAGGTGTGTATACTTTGACCTTCAACACAGACTCACTGTTTCAATGTGACTGTTTCACCAAAATCTGGGAGATGGTATTCATAAATGTCAAGTCAATTTGAATCTTGCATTGTTTCCCCGATTTTGGTGAAACAGGCAAATTGGAACAGTGAGTCTGTGTTGAAGTATACACACATTGAGCTTGAATCAAGCATTGGAAAGTGCATACCAAGTTTGAAATATATGTATTAAGGCAGTGTGACGTCACTGGACCTAGATATGATTGCAACAGACCACCATAGAAAATCATGCTTTATTTGCAGTTTACTCTGCGTAACAAAATTGTAAAAAATTACAATACACATTTTCCGACACTGTTCGCAATGGTCTTTCATTTGATGGAAACTTCACTTGAGGGCTTACGATCACTTTAATCAAATTACTTTCACTAAATGTGGTCATAGTGGTGGTCTTTCAGGTGACCCGTTCTGTTATTTGATTCAGCATAGAGAGATTGAAATGTATTCATATTTGCCGAGCGAAGCGAGGCGAAAAAAAATTCTGAAATGTATTTCTACATGTCAGTTGGATTCTTTACAGAGCATTGATGAACTTTTTCATGAGAAAGTCAAAATATAGGAAATATAGGAGGTTTTGAGGAAAATATAGGAATGACTCAAAAATATAGGAAAATATAGGAAATATAGGAGGCACTTGAAGGCCTGAAGAAGTCTCTGTCGGGCAATCTGCACTTTGGCTCACCCTTGTCAGAAGATCCAACCCCGTTGCAGTAGCCAACTGCATACAGTGGTAGAATTCTGAGGGTGTTTGAGGAACCGACATCAGTTCCGCATTGCCAGTCAGGTTCGTAACCCAGCAAGGGTCGAAAACTCAGCTGCCCCGAGGTCTTCCTCAAATGATCACCATACCGTTTGGATGTATATTCTCCTAATGTTGACGGCCGTCCAACCTTAGAGGTCACCTCCAACCACTTGACTGCGGATGAAGGACCTCTGAAACCGGGTGGTGCAAACTGTAGCAAACGCTTACTTTTTACCTGCGGCACTGTCGAGAGCGCGTCGATCGCTTGATCCATTAACAAAGCCAGCTCAGGCCAGCGTCATAGCACTATAACCTATAATTCCAAAGTCCATATCAGTCAAAGTGCCCCTGTATGACCTCTTCAAAATCCAAATTTGATTGGCTATTCAAATGATATGAACATTTCCCATTTGAAGTTCAATATGACCACTGCTTTAAGAATATGCCTCGGCTCCTCAGACAGCTTGTCATAAGAGGCGACTAACTGACGCACCAATGGGGTTCCTTGGTGTGGAAAGGAAAAGGACCCAACATCGTGATACGACTGAAATATAGTTGAAAGCGACATTAAATCATATTCTCACTCACCCATTGCTTGCCATATTTGGAGATTACAGAGATCAAAGGAATTCCTCGCTGCACGGAGTTGGTAACCTCATATCTCGATTGACTATATCACATCACGTTAATGGTTTGAAGAATTCGCCCACATGGTATTATTCTGAGGTTAGGCAACAAACCATTTCTCTTCATTAACAATGCTGTATTATTCACATTTTTTACAGGCGATGCCTTCTGTTTGCAAATATGTCTATGCAACTCTTAAGACAATATTTTCAAAAGTGTTTGGATTTTCAGTATTTTGAAAGACACTATTGATACGCATGTTCCGATTTTTGCAGAATCGCCACTGTTGAGTCATTGCCTGGCAACTAACTTTGGCCCGACATCACGAGTGCAATGTCATCATTTCGATCTCAGGGGAAAAGTACCTACCACTTTTCAAAAGAGCATGACCGAATATATAGATTGGACTGCCTTTGCTAAAAACACACACTACTCAAAAACACAGCAAGTTTAGATTATACATCTCATTTATTGAATCATATTCTCAATATAACATTGAATGCATTCTTTACAAGTAATAAATTGCAATTCAATGTCAAATTACAAACCAATTAACTAAATGTTGTACAGTGTACTAAAGATGACAATAAATATTAACTGTACAATTTCCTATTTACATGTACATGCCATTAGCATTATTCCTGGATTTGTTTCGTATTTAACATTTTAGCTCAAACACAAAAAGGACTAGTTTCAGGAAAATAAATACTTGGCAGGAGTTCTCTCCCTTGACAGTAACATCAACCTGTAGGTGTACATGTATATTCCAAAAAGTGTTTTTTATTTCAAGATTGAGAACAATAAACTACCAACATATTTGAAAAAAACAACAAACTAATAGAAAGTCAAATGAAGCTAGGACAAAAGATTTATTAAAAGTATTAAAACAGGACAGAAGTGAAAACAAATTTGTGACCCGACTTCCTAAGCACTGAATAACGGTTAAGGAAAAAAAAGATAATAATAAAAAAATAATAATAACCCAACATGTTGTCATCTACATGCTCAGCAGACATGGCAGAAAGGGAGTTTCTACTTTTTATAAAAATAAACAAGACCAGATCTTTGTTCCACATTTAAGTGCTGTTCAAAAGTTGGGAAAGAGGAAAATGCAAAGTACCAATGTTAATACATTAATATTCCATCAATGTTTCCCAATGAATTATGAATGAGGCCTTCACACAATACCAACCAACCAATCACATTCCTTGATTGCCACTTCCTGTTTGTCGATTTTTGGCCCATTTATCCAATCAACTGACAGAATTGCCACTTCCTGCTCATCTCCTGGCTTTATTGTGCAAGTCTCTCATTGTATATGTCACTTTATGTGACATGGATATTCTACCGCTGTGCATGTATTTGGCTAAGTCAATGAAAAAGCCCATAAATCTTTAAAGTCCTCGTTAATTCATATTGAACAGATATGATGATTGGAAGACACATTAATGCAAGACAATAAGATCATATTGTGACATAGGCCTATATATGTACAATGGCCAATTCACACTATAGTTCAAGTTAATCCCTGGACAATGTCTGGTCCCAGTGTCGGCGATGCTGGTGCACAGCATGTGGGCCATCGCGATCTTCAGGTCGTTCTCTTGACCTCTCTCCTATGCTTATAACATGAGGCAAGTTTTTCAACTGATGATAACTGGCATATTTTCGACCTGAGGTTGTGAGGGTTATCATAAATGTAAGTTTATTGGTTCTTTCTTGGAATGGTGGGAATATTTTATCCATATCATATTTACACGAGTTATAAATAGTTGAAAAACCTGCTCCATGTTATAAACAAGTGGAGAGATCAAGAGAACCCAAACATCACAGTGGCCCACATGCTGTGCACCTGTGTCACCAACACCTGGGCAAGGCAGCATTGTCCAGGGATTAACTTGAACTATAGTGGGAATTGGCCATTGGGGAGCATCAACACATGCAGGATATTAATTCATTTAGATGTACATGCCTGGGCATCATAATTCAATTAACATTGTTGCCTGGGCATGAACAACCATTGATGCTTGGGCATAAACATCTGTTGTTGATTGATGCCCGAGCATAAGTGTCCAATGATGCCTTGGCATAAATGTCCAATGATGCCAGGGCATAATCATTCATTGATGCCTGGACATCAACATCCATAATGCCTGGGTCTTGATTTCTTGATTTATTTTGCTGAGCATCAACAGCCACTGATGCTTCGGGCATGAATGTGCATTGATGCCTGAGCATAAACTTGTGGGATAGAGAGGACTGCAGGTGCACAGTAATAATGAGAATGAAATGCTGGAATGTACAATCTGAGATGAATGTATTTCGTGGAAGACACAAAGAAACAGTTCAAAGATGACAGTTAGTAGTAAAGAGTAATTCTTTGGTTGGGAGATGTATGAAGATTTTACAATGATAATTTGATATGTGTCAAACATGCCAAAATGTTATCACAAAACAGATGTACATACATGAAATATAGGAGGGGCATCCATAAAGTTTGTACACCTTTAATAATTGCATAATTACTGAAAAGTGAGGGGGAGGGGGGTGAGGTTTTTTATCACTCCATCAGGAATTTACATGCATCTTGATGATGAACAAAGAAAAGTCAATGGGGTTTTGTCGAGACATGATCATGACAAAGAATATTAAGTGGTGGGTAGCAACCCTGTCAGACAATATTCGTGTCTAACAGCTAACAGCTAATGCATTTTCAATTACAATATTCTTAACACATAACTAAACAGCCAATCAGCATTGACTTTACAAAAATGTGTGCCAAGGTTAAATGTAGATCAACCCATGTATGGTCAGTAAAAATTTGGAAAACGTTTTAATGAAATAGTGTTAACATGGTCAAGAGATGTGAACAGTGTCTTCACCATGTTCACAAGGTACATGGAATACAATTTTTTCTATGTAGTACCAAACACATTGTATCCATCAATGCTTCCAGCTCAGAGGTGAAGTAACTCCAGGGATTTAGGGCCAACTAGAGTTGCCAAATTTCATATTAGTTTTGTCGAATGTCCCAATATCAATTCAAAATTCTGAAACTTCCCTAAAGTGATGTGCGGATGCTGTGAAGATTAGGTTTGTTGTATCATACTAGAATTCTCAACAAAATGAACATCAAATACACCCTATATCGCCAGTCGTTCAAGCTGAAGTGTTCCAGGGCACAATTTTGATATGTACATGTAGGTCTGCATGTATGCACAATGCTGGATTTGCATGCAGATGTTGGCGTGAAAAATATGCCCGCTTCCACACTCCATCCTCACTAAAACTCTATCCAGGCATGGGAATTGTTACCACTGAAAAATCTGAAATCTACTTCAAAAAGTCTGAAATTTCCCACCCCCTACCAGGAATATGGCATTTTTGGGCATTTCAGACAGAACCGACAAATTTTTATTTTTCAAAATTTTGATGAAAAAGTCTGAAATCAGCCTATTGAAGGGAAATTTCCATGCCTGTCTATCATCAGGTCGGGGAAATGTGCCCCTCCAATTTTGGAGGTAAAAAAGGTAGTTTTTCTTGAATAACTCAGAAAATATGAACAAAATAGCATTTTTTTTCTAAATGGCGCTTAAATTGATATAACCCACCTTTCTGGCATTACGTTTGTCGTCGAAAAGAGAATATTTTATTGTGTCATCTTCGCAACGGATGCAGCAATCTTTGTTTGTTCGACAATTTCCTTTTTGACACGTCTCGATGTAATTGATTTACGATATGCCGGGTATTCCAACCTCGAAAATTCTATTATTTGGCGATCTTGACAAAGATGAGATTACAAACGTACGCATTCAGACATTTCTGGGCGATTACATTACAAAAACCAAGCGCTTTTGACTCCAAATACAATCAGCTTCCATTTATCCCTTTGTATTTTCGGCGTCCAGACAGGGTCTTTCTGGTCTTAGTTCTTGTCCAGCAGTCCTGGTATTGTGACACCCCGAGCCTTCAAATTCAATACAATAGCTGAAATTTATTAATAATTTGGTCATCGATTTGGCATGTTTGGTGCTTAATGCTTAGCCTTCCCTATTTCTTTATTTCTTATATATCAATACTTGTTATTTGGTTGATGTAAAAAATACTTTTGTTTTTGGCGAGACGCAATAATAAGCTGTCTTAATGCGCTCCCCTTTCATCAAGATGAATAAACTATATTTAAACCAAATTGATATATTTTCACATTGGTTTACGTGCTTTTGAAGAAATTGTTGCCTATCTACTTCAGGAGATAGAAAGCGGTCTATTGTTTTTTCAAATTGTCATTTCAACACTTTCGAACAAGTTAACTATAAATCCTATCAATGGCAAAATGTGTTAACATATGTAACTACATGTATATATCAATTTAAGCGCCATTTAGAAAAAAATGCTATTTTGTTCATATTTTCTGATTTATTCAAGAAAAACGACCTTTTTTACCTCCAAAATTGGAGAGGCACATTTCCCCGACCTGATCATAGATACCCCTACATACACATAGGAATGAATCATGTTCATGGAAATTGCAACTGAAAATTTCAGCCAATCAACAAAGCAACATCCTGTGCATATTGACCAATCAGATCACTTGTTTTATACGACCAGGGCATGTTATCAGGTGACAACAGATTCATAAACACTGAAATTGGGCAGAACACGGACTGCTACATGTATGTAAGATGATCAATGTTTTGGGTCAAGAAGAAACCATGACATGGATATGCTCCCCCCCCCCCCCCAACCTTCTCCCCTCACAATCTGTCAAAACTAAGGTCTAGCTGCATCCAAACACAGTGTCTAGGATCTGATGGTGGCAATGAGTGAACTATCAAAGCACTTAAATTGCAATCAAACCTGTGAATACCGACACCTGGGAAAACCGACCAACCTCGGAATACCGACACAATCTTGGGTCTCATTACTTAAATTTAATATATTTAAAAGGAAAACCAGAACCATTGTGTGCCTGTGAAAACTGACACTATAATCTGGTCCCAAGCATGGTCAGTTTACACAGGTTTTTACTGTATCTGCCAATTAAAATGAACATTCAGATTCAATTATCAGGAATAACACAATTGATCTGTAGTCAATGAATTAACTCAGTTAATCTGTACATCAACAATGTTGTTCAACACAAACTCAATTCATATCCAACTCAAACAATCCTGGCATTGTTCTTTGTTCATGCTGTAGACTGGGAAAAACATCTCGTATTCACTCATCACCATGGAAACCTACAGCCATGTTAACTAAAATTCAAGCTTCAACACCAGGTAATGTGACCAACAATGTATAGAAATATTCATGGATACCAAAGTGTTGCAAAGGCAACAACGAGGTGTGTGAAAAGTGTGTATTCTACTGTCACAGCCCACAGCACTATAATGTAATGGTAATGTTGGTAGCATGTCCGCAGAGAACACACCGGGTTACCATGGACATAGTTCATGTTACATGTCACTCAATCTAACTTGTACATGTACTACGGAATGGAACCATCATGTTGATAAGCAGAATGTCTAGTCGTAATTTTTCTATCAGTACCACAGTACATGTAGGTCATTTCTGGCCATTGTCTCTTATATATTCGTCTGCTATAGCTTTCATCAACCAGGCTCACGGCTGAGACACACATCATGGCATGTATGACCTTGACCTTCCACCTTGTGACCTTCGGTTTAACGAGTGAAGCTCAAACTACATGTTGTATACACCGTTACTGGTCACGATGACAATTAACTGTTAATAACACGGAGACGAGCACTGAGGTGTATGTAGGTGATGTGAATACTGTGACCTTAACCTTCCATTTAGTGACCTTGGGTTCAACAAATGAGCCTCAAACAACACATAGTGTACATGTACCCCATTACTGGGCACGATGACAATTAACTTTTACAGTGTATGTCAACAACACGGAGACGAAAGCGGAGGTTTATGTGTTGTGATTTATATTGTAATCTTGAATCTTTCTGAAACTAGACTCTTCACTCTGTATATAAAGTACTTGACAACATCAGTCACAACTCTGGGGGAAACACACAACCTCGACGGCACTCTCACAAATCTACAAGTTTGTTCGCAAACATCCTCGCTTAACTGCGAAAGAAAGCACTTTTCTTTGCAACCTTTCAAGGAACAAGTTGATCCTCTGTATGAACACATATGCCAATGAGTGCACACATCTCTCTATTAAGTACTTGTTCATGCACACTTCTTTTACTTGCAAATCCACATCATGCTTCATTTGCAAATGCTCACACATGATATGGTTGGATGGACGTATTTATCTCCCCTTGATAACACTCTCCACCTTGACTGTGAATGTACATGCTTGGTTTTGAGAATGCCAATCTGTTTGTGACTGTACCAACCTCAGTTGTGAGGCCGCACATGATATGAACCGACTTGCTCACACACACTTGTCACTGGTTGTGAACATGACAGCTTGATATGTAGACATGTGGATATGGACAAACCAGACTTGTTGCGGACACAGAAGCCTGCAGGTGAACACACTGGTCAATCTTGGACCTGCATGTCATGGGTATAAACCAAACTGGAAGCACATGGCATGCCAGCTCTGGTTGCACATGTACAAATAACCCGGCCTGTAAACTACACAGACACGGAACTTCCTGTCACAACTATGCTCCACGTACCATCACGTGTACAGAGATGTTAAATCGCACAAATGGAAAACTCTGGTCTGAAGAACAATCCGACTTAGTTCGTATGCAGTGCGTCACAATAGGTCAATGCCTTGTCTACAAACACTGATCACTATTACACCTCTCCACAAGTTAATCCATCTTCATGTGCGTCTAAATCGTATGTCATCGTTGCCGTGGGAAGCACAAAGAATTCACTGTCTGTACAATATGCCATTTGATGCTAGGTTTTGATCTATTAGATCACAATGGTTCACGTTAAACTTTCTTGTCCTCAAAATCTAGCTGCGTCATCATTTTCTGAAGCGTCTTTTTAATTCGCAAACTTGTCAGTCTCGCCGCCGGGTGTTGATTCCAGCATTCTTTTATCAGTTTGGACATTTGCATAAGAATCTGTGAATTGAAAAAGAATGAAATACAATAAAACATAGAAAGATTTCAATTGATCTACACAATTGGAAAGATTAATTCCAGGTGGAGTTACCTCCCTTTTTTAGTGAAATGACAAATGCAGCAATATTCTGCATTCTGACTCAATAGACTTCACCGAAGGCACTGGTATGATACAATCTTGCTTCGCCTATTACCAACATTTAAAGCATGGGGGAGAGGGGATTCATACGCATGGGAGCGGGGGAAGATGAAATGTCATTATTTTTATCTGGAGGGTAGGAAGGCTCTATGAATCACTTTTCTCCTTCCCTATGTATTGTACCGGTGTACAGACATGACAGAGGGGTAGGCAAGGCTTACCTACCCTACCCAACAAAGAACCCCCTACAAAGAACTCCCGGACTCCGTGCGGCTACCCACAAGTCTATCCATGGGAGCCTGTGGTTATATTCAACAAATTTATATTTTTTAATCCCAGGGCTGATTCCTGGGTGTGAGTCTGGAAATCCTTGCCATGAGGAGGGGATATTTTAATCCTTTTGCTTTGACAATTTAAAATCCACTGAATTTGAAATGATAAGAGCATCTCCCCACCGCCATACGGGAGGTAGTGTTACCATGGTAACGATAAACATATATACATACAGGGTCTGAGGACCATCTATTAGGAATGCTGGGACGTTGACCATCGGTGGACACTATTTTCCTCATGTCCTCAAAAGAGGGGTCGCTCGGTACAACATCCCAAAATGGAATCTTGTACTCCTCTGGTATACCTGCAAAATGTAACAGGACAGAATGTGAAATATACTCCAGGAACGATGAAAATGTCAGTTTGTATAATAACATAAAGTAGAGCAAGAAAGTACTTCTTTCACAATCAAACTCATGACCACACATCCAACTGACCAGACAGCGGCTAATCTGTATGTGTACTTCTAACACGGACATGATAGCAAAACTGGGTCTCCAGAAAACTGCAGGAGAAATGGATCAAATATTCAACAGAGCAGCCAGGAGTTCAATATCTCCTTTTAACGTATTTAAGCTCCCCAAAACAATGACATACATCATCATCTCGAGCACAATTGTTTTCCCCTGCTTATTCTCTCCGGGTGTGTCTCTAGGACCCATAATAATCAAGGATATATTTTATAAGACTTATTCGATAAGATCTCGAACATCAGATTTTATCACATGAAAGTGTGAATTTTAACGATTAAGTTTTACAGCATGATAGTTTTGCTGTATATCTGATTCTTTTTCAATTAAAATATGGGAATCCAGGAAATGCAATAATAATGTGGATTCAGTGTTTCAATTATATGCATCATTTAACAAATTCTGTCAATTATTTCAGTTTTTTTTTTTCATACTTTCACACTTCACTATTTATGAGTGTCTCTGATTCTGTGTGGCTCAGGCACAACATGAGCACCACAACATGGGAACCATGGCATAAAAATGCTGATACTGAGTGAGTTAGGTTTTAAAGCGTTCAACAGTATTTCTGCCATATACATGTAGCAACGACACTGGTAACTTTACCACATCATTTATCATGGTGGCCGTGACTAATTGTAAGGGCTGCGTATGATGAAGGATAAACCCCGTTTTCTTGGAGGTCTCCCAATTTCAGTTTTAGAAGACCCTCTACCCTCTTATGGATTACCATAATAGTTTGTGTTATCATGTGGGCTATTTATCCCTGGTAACAGGTTTAATGAGAAAATATGACAGCAGAGGCATGCATTAGATTGAAATCGCTCGATCCTCTTGCCCTTACATCAATCTCCAGTAGAAGCGAGGTGAGTGAGTAGGATTTAACATGGCTTTCAACAATTCTAGTCCTATCACAATGGCTAGTAGCTAGGAGCGATTTCCTGCACCCCCATTAATTTCAAATACACAAGTCTGATCTAACATTCCACAATGAAGTCACACTATTAAGTACGGTAAAACAGGCCTCACCTCCGATCATACATCTCCGAGCAATCTCCCACAGGCACAACCCAAATGCGTAAACGTCCAAAAGTTTAAACGAGTCAAAGCTGCTAGTATCTATTGTCTCATCGAGGAGTTCGGGGGCCATGTAACGTTTTGTCCCGACTTTATTATTCACTCCCATGTCTATAATGTCTTCGTCTGGGTTATGTATGACGGCCAGACCGAGATCGCCAATGCAGGCGGTGCGATTTCTCCGCACCAGGATATTTTTGGTCTTGATGTCACGGTGAGCGATGGCGGCTTTTCCTTCCTTGCCGCGGATCTCCATGTGAAGGTGAACGAGCCCGGCGGCGGCGGTGTGCGCCAAGATAAGCATTTGCTCGTGGTCGAGGATGTTACTGTTGAGGTAGTCGTAGAGTGAGCCGTGCTCGTGGTACTGCGTGATGAGCCATAGTTGTGTACAGGAGTTCCTACTCGTCATATCTGAGGCTAGGTATCCCAGGATATTGTCATGACGCAGCAGTACCGTGTTGTAGATCTCAGTCTCTCGCGCCCAGCTCGCCTCATCACGAGACGAGAATATTTTCACCGCTACATTTTCATCGTGGTAACGCCCTCTCCAGACTTCGCCATATCTCCCCTTACCTAGAAATGAGAAAATGTGAGGCTAATTAAGCAGATATATATGAACGCTATTCAGACAGTGGACTGAAATTAAAATACAATAATTTTAAGTGCAAGGCAAGAAAAGCCAAGACCCTGGAATACATGTTGGCCTGAAGTGGTGCGGCATTTTTATTTTCTGTTTATTCTGAAAGAGCTCTGGTTTAGGACAGTACGGAAATCCGTCCAATAATTCAATCAAAATTCAATCACAGTTTGTCTGGTGGAGGAATCGGAGAATGGAACCCAGGCTGAGTGAATAATTTTGGCGACTTTTGTTAATTTGGATTACTTCCCTTTAATAATCCACTATGGTGGAGTTCTTCATTTGAGATGCCTCTGTACATGCGAATTGTGAATCAAAATGATGGAAAGGCGGCAGAAAGAGGCTAAAATCAGCACAATGGACTCGCAGAGATGCGAAAAATGGATATGTTTTTGGTGGGAGTATCCAAACTCATTGCATTAGTTCAAAGTCTGCCTGGATCAAGCCCTGAAAAAACTACATGAACATTTGTGAGACTGGAATAAAAGGGAAGCATATTTGGCTTTTATTTTCCATAGCCAACCGTTTCTTCCAGAGACGTTTTATTTTTTTTTTCCCCTTAAAGAAATTAAACGTAAGAAAACAGAATGCACATTTAATTGAAATGGTAATACTAAAGCAAAATAGAACACAGTTGTTTGAACTGTACCCAGAACCCTTGGTTTTCAAGGGAGACAAACTGGGACTTACCAATACATTCCATCAGGCTTATTTGTCGAGCGACAGTTCGTTGTACGAGGAAGGGTAATCCAGATCCACTACCCGAGGTACACGATTCATCATATAGCTCCTGTGAATACATTACAAATGAATATGTACATGTATAGGCCTGAATCAGGAATTTGAGCATAGCCTGCAAAGTGCGTTGAAGAAAAACTAATTAGAAATGGAGCATATTATTCAGAAATGATTTCTTTACATTATTTATGTCACAAGCAGGTCAATAACTCCTGATGATACAAGGTAACCATGGGGAGTTAAACATGTAAGTTAGACACTCTAATCATTCAATCTCAAAAAGTACATTTTTTTTCACTCAAAGTATTGGGATGACCGAACTAATCAGAAGAAAAGATCAATCGGAAAGTTTTCATGATCGGACACAAAATTCCATGATCGGACACAAAATTCCATGACCAGACACAAAATTCCGTGATCGGACACACAATTCCATGACCAGACACAAAATTCCATGATTGGACACAAAATTCCATGACCAGACACAAAATTTCATGACCGGACACAAAATTCCATGACCGGACACAAAATTCCATGACTGGACACAAAATTCCATGACCAGAGACAAATTTTCAGGATCTTCCTGGCCTGGGAAATCAATCTTGTATTGGGATGACCGAACTAATCAGAAGAAAAGAAAAGATCAGTTGAAAAGTTTTCATGACCGGACACAAAATTCCATGACCAGACACCAAATTCCATGACCAGACATACAATTCCATGACCTTCCTGGCCTGGAAAATAAATTTTCAAATTTTATGACTTTTCAGGATTTTTCCATGACTGTTAAAACCTCAATATACATTCAGCTAACCTTCAAGCTGTTGTCGCTAACTTGCGTCGCTCGGAGATCATCTGCGTCTAGAAGCCTGGACTCGCGCGCAAACAGTGCCTCCATGTTCTGCCGGTGTTTACATCGGAAGAAGAGAATGATGAGTGGAATAACGAGACATAAGAGGAGAATAGGTATAACGATGACCAGGATCAAGGTCACGTTAGCCGCCGACATCGTCTCAGTAGCTGAAATTACAAGGTACAAATACAAGGATTAAATTCAAATACTTTGTGAATACAAGTGTCTACTCGGTCATATAATATTAGAAGGATTTCCGAATCCATAATCCAAATTCATAAACAGAAATTAGCACCAAATTCAGTAAAGACAATCATAGTATATGTAAATGTAGGCTAGTTTCCTGCAAGAGCAGCGGTCAAGTGGTCATGATGCCGGCAACACATCCTGATGTTCCAAAAATATCAAATCGGTATTGCTGATCAGTATTCTTAATCCATATTTGTTGTGAAGATGTTTATCTAGAAGATCATGAAAAATGTAAAAACATGGCAGTGTGACAAACATCACAGGACCTACGATTTAGTAGGGTAGGCATTAGGACTCCGACGTGAACTGAACTCTTGGACCCCCCCCCTAAAGAAAAGGATTTGGATGGACTCGCTCACTCACTCATTACCGGACAATTTGCAAATGAGAGCCTACATGTACTTCGTAGGAACAAGATGTTACAGCCTCAAAGAATGCTGAGAATCCATGAGAGCTGGTTTCACTGGAACTACGGTAATTTCCCTATTAATTCGCGATGTAGTGATGAAACTCACCACTCCAAAAATTGGCTACTTTCGAATTATTTGTTGAGCGAATTCCAGAAAAACGCGAGTGTTCGAATTCAATGTCGCGCCGACTTTCACGGAAGATCCAAAATGGCGGACCGCTTTGCCGTGGTCGTAGTGATCGTATTTATTACCGTGTATTAACTTTGATATCTCATCATAGTTTCCATAAAAGGCAGTGTATGATGTCAGAAAATCTCCTCTACCCTGATAAAGGCGTCTAATTTTATTCGAGGAAGTCAAGCATATTTATCGAGTGACAAGTTCAGCAAGATCATGCAGATTTTTGAGCTGACGTCCGTAAATTCGCGTCCATAATAACATTGTAAAAGTAGGCCAAAACATTGAACGTATTCCTTCCTTTTTGTTCAGTATTAGCTATGATCTATATTATGAAACCTAACTGACATGGAATTGAAAGAATATTCTGGAAATATAAAACTATACACGTAACACATATTAGAGTATTCCATGTTCGAGTCGTTCGGTATGTCAACGTTGTTGTTGTGATCCCTGAAAATGAACCAACGGCAAATTTGTGTAGGCCTGTATCACGAAGCTTTAGACAGATAAACGGACTGCCATAGACTTTTTGGTCTTCACTGTGCATGATTTTACACATACCATCCAGGACTTGAATAAATATCCCGGACCTATGAAACGAAATGAATGTAGAATTGACGGCGGATTGTACAAGAGAACCGAGTGTCAGTCCGCAATACAGGTTTCGATTTGTTTGTTATTCTCAAGTATGAGAATATCTATTATGGTACCGGTACTGTAACAATGGTACCGGTACTGTAACATTTTACTAAAAGTATGGGGTCGAAGTAGGATATCGTTCTGAATATTAATTAGCTACTGGTAGGTTTTCTAAAAAAAAAAATCTAAATAACACTGATATCCAAATTATAACCGCGGCATGCGATTGTTGACTCCAGGTCAGATCGATAGCCGGCTTCATCTGAAAATATATTAGCGTAAAATGTATTCTATTTAATCACCAACGTATAAAAGTTAAAGGATCTTAAAGGGGCCATGAATTAATGAGGGACGATGAACCACCGTAAAGAGTTGAGCAGAAAAGGAGCGCCATGAAAATTTCCTAAGAGCGTGTCACGTCGACCATCGTTGTCGGTGATTTTTATGTTCCGTTCAAACAGAATTCATTCGCACATAGTTCTGCTTTCTCGGAAAATATTCACCGTGTTTTTCAAATAAAGGAATGCTGGTTGAAAGAAAGATATTTGATATACGAATGCTGGAAACTGAAGAATGATTCAATAGCGGGCCGTGTGCAGACACTCGACCACGTGCGGGGGACTACCGTATATATTTTTCCCGACTGCGGCGAAACGCGATCAAGTTAGGATAAAATTACAGGACTGCGGAGTTAATTGAATCAATTTTTTCCTTATAGACTGTAAGTAATAGTAATTCAGTCTGATTATATTGTACCATTCCCTGTTGTTTCTCTGCGTTTACAAATAATAGCATACGGTGATATACTATACAAGATTCTAGTAACATATTCACTTTACTTTCATCGGCACGGGAGTGTTCGAATTTATTGTTTCACGGGTATATTGAAAATGCTCCCGTTTTCGTTTTATTAGGATGGACAAAATCACGACAGGGAAAAATCGGCCGTTTTCGAATTAAATTTGGAGGGTGAATTAATAGGGAAATTACCGTACATGGTTTTGTGAACCTAAGGTTAGAAAGATGAGAAACTAAACTTCAACTTCAATCAGTTTTGAAACTTATTATCAGGATTATGAAAAAATGCCATTTTTGGGCAGCAATACTTCAACTTCCAAGTTGGAAAAGCTAAAGGTACATGTATACGCAAGACACGTCAGAGATACATGTACAGTGAAACCTGTGAAGACGGACACCTGGGTAAACCAACCAACCTCTACATACCGGCATTATCTACTTAGATTTAAAGTATATAGAAACTTGATAAACCAAAACCCTGTCAAAAACTGACACTATAATCTGGTCCTCAACATGGTTGGTTTACACAGGTCTCACTGTACACAAGTGGGTAGGTAAAATTCATCTTCGTTTATCAAGCCAATTTCTATGTTCATGCTCTGAACTTGCCTTGGTCGGGCGGGCTGCCATTATTGTTCAAACACAGCCTGTATAGCCTCATGAATATGCATTATACATTATCTTCCCGAAACGTGCTCTGAGACGGCATCAGCGATTGGCTGGCATTGTCATTGCATCAGCCTACAGAGGAGGCATGTGCTGTGTTTCTGACATTTCTGATTTTGAACAATAATGGCAGCTTGTCCGACCAAGGCAAGTTCGAAGTGGGAACGTAGAAAATGGTTTGGTATAAGGAGGATGGTAAAATTAGGCAAAGTCTGATGTTCAGACAATTATTATTTCTGTACTGGTTAACTCACTGACCATACTCACTTGGTCTTTCAAATTTCCGTGGCAACTCTGGATCAAGCTTGGCATTGCACATATCGTCATAGCAACACTGAAGTACGATGTCAGACACATTGATGGGACTTTTACATATAAACTGCTTCTCGGTAACACAACCTTTATGGATGGACAACACGCCATCCTTCTTTAACTTTGATGCAAAACACTGAAATAACCAGATAAAGAATGAACAGTTATAACATACACACTGTACATCTGTCACACATCATGATCTGACAATCAAACCACAAGAAGTAAGGTAAAAAATTCAACACCTTCTACACTCAAAATCTCCCGCCAAATTTACCTTGAAGTTGGATATCTCTCTCTCTTACAAAGTTAATCAAGGAGAGAGAGGTTTAACATCGCATTCCAAAGTTAATCAACTCCTATTCAGTTAACTCCTATTCAGGTACATGTACACTTATGTATATATATGTAGGAGTGAGTGAGTAGGATTTAACATCGTTTTTAACCTATCCTATCACGACAGTGCCTACACGTGCATGTGCCAGAACACGAGATTGTCCACAGTTCCTATTATCCTGGACACTGATCAGCCCAGCCAGTACAGCACCCGGTCATCCACCCCCGGTCATCCACCCAAGTATTGATTTGACGAGAACCGGTGTGGTGTGCCCACTGTGATACGCCCTATGTACGCCCTACGTTGGGTAAACTACGGTATAGTAATGCCTCTAATAATTCAATCACAGGAACTGAAATTTCCACCCAAAAAATCAGGGATGATCAAATTTATTAGAACAGGAAGTTGACAAAATGGTTCAAAATCATGCTGATAATCCATTACATGTATTTCATTGACAGTAGATGGTGATCAAATTTATTAGAGCCATTGATCGAAATTTGTCCCAAAAATTGGGGGCAATTAAACTTTGATAGGGGGATTGAGTTATAAGAGGGATTCACAAATAATTATAAAGACCTGTATTTGTATCATTACATCAACTTTCCATTCTAATATATTCTAATAGGATTAATTATTACAGCCTTTACCATACAGTGTAAGTATTCATGGCATCATTGATATCATTTCCCAATTAGGAATATTCATTGTACATGCATACCATACATGCAATATGATTAGGGT
Organism: Hanleya hanleyi; assembly: GCA_036873755.1. Lineage (NCBI taxonomy): Eukaryota > Metazoa > Mollusca > Polyplacophora > Lepidopleurida > Hanleyidae > Hanleya > Hanleya hanleyi. The sequence goes on along the minus strand of JAVTVY010029085.1, from coordinate 55,140 downwards.
CAAAAAAGACTTTCGCAGGAAAATATCTCTGTCTGGAATGGAATAGAGATCTTCAGACTTCAATCCACCGGCTGTATAAATATAAAACTGTTGTAAACTACCATTTCTGACGATGACAAGAATAAATATCGATCAAAATATTGATCTATAAAATGTTTTACGCTAATACTTTCAGAATCAGCCTCCTCCTGTACATGTATTATGGCTGTACATGTATTCTGTTTGTGACCACACCAATACCACGCTCTAAAGTAACCTTATCTACTTTTCTGGACATTGCGACTCCCACGATTTTCAATCACATCTAGTAATCTAGTCTGGTCACATATAAATGCAAAATTACACTGTATGAAGGCTCTGGTTTCTTCCTCCATTGACGTTCACATTCTCGCGTTGCGAGAGATATTATCAAGTTCCCAGTATGTACATTGTATTTCGTGTGGACATGTTATAGCTCACATTTGTTGTGTTCTCCATTTCCTGGATCCCTAGCCGTCATTATCATTTAATTTTCACAGTACATGTACATCTAAAAGTGGCAGAAAGCTTTCACAGCAACAACTATACCTACACCCCCCCCCCCCCCACCACAAACAGGAATAACCATGTTCATTCAATGCATATCCAACTGTTGTGAGCTGTTACAGTTAATGTACACACCCCCTTGATGGTGCTGCATTTGCCGGACGCGACATCGAGAGCTTGACAGCTGTAAGGCAGGATGGTAACATTCATGATGTTATAGGTATGGTTCAGTAACGCCACATGTACACGGCAGTTCACATTCCCAGATAGTAAAACTGAAAAATACAAACAAGAGAAATTTATTAGTCTTCTTGAAGTTACTGTATGGACATGTTAATGTATAGATCATAGTAGTAAAGGTAAAGAGGACAGGCCCAAGTACATGTAACACTGTGCAGTAAAGGGAAATCCCTACTGATAAGGCTCATTAAACTTAAAGGAGTACTTAACTTATTTCATATATGTTCCTATTACAAAGGTTAGACTCTTAAAGAAATATAACCAACCATTTTACTTTCGTTGGGGGCGATACCCTATTAGTTTTATTACAATTTGTGAAGTCTTGTTTACGCTTTGAGGTCGACGTGGGCGCCGCCATATTGTCTGTGGGATGACGTGACTGGTGACGTCAGCATTCAGGACAACGTCACGGCTAACGCCAAGCTCTACCAGGCATTCATTGTGTTCTGCTTCGCGCCTCTCCATTTAGCGCTGTAAGGGTCCCACGGACTTTGCCGGAGTTTACCCAAGGTCATCTGTTGCCACAGTAAACTAACTGGGCGAATTATTATCAGCCGCGATTCACCGATATATATTTCCGCAACATATAGCTGCCTTCAAACTGTGTGGCATTGCCGTTTTGTAACACACTGAAGATCCGTTAAGTATATTTCAAGATAAATATACGTTTTGCGATCAGTAAAATAGTTAGACAGAACAGTTCTTGGTTTCTGCAGGAATCCTGCAATAGATGGCGAGACCCCTACAGGGGTAAATGCAGCATAGCGCAAAGCACCCTGGAAGAGGATGGGCTAACGCTTGATCCAGGGACGTTCCAACTACGGCATTTGAATTACTCTGGGTTCGAGTTTTAATTCGAGGAAAAAACTGGCACGGCAAATCCCACGGGGGGATTCCTAAAAGGAAATGGGTTTAGGTTATCTTCACCAACTAAAAAAAAAATTCTTCCCAAAGTTTCTCAGCTGAGACCGGCCCGATTCAATTTGGACAAAATTTGAAACTGAGCGGTAAACTAAAAGAGCATCCTCTGCAACTGTCAAGTGATTTCAGTTGAACGACGATGCTTCTAAGTTCATAAACATTTTCATGATTACACTTGAACTACTAAAATCAACTAGAACGTCAGTGAATTTACTGGGTTCCTTCTCCTGCGAATTATCGGCATCACCAGCACGATCAACCTTAAATCTCCATGACGTTGTGACGTTTTTAGATGAGTATAAACTGACTTCCGCTCATCTAAAAACGTCACGCGATGGTGCAATGGCGGCGCCCAGCGCAGGCTGTTGCGAGCAACAAATAGTCAACATTTCTTTTATTTCTCATTCTATCAACTTAAGTTTTATATAATAAGGCTGGGAATACGATTGCTGATAAATATAGTCACACTAAACAATAAGGTAAGTACTCCTTTAAAGGCCATCATTTCATTTCTGAGGAGCGCGATCGCGCCCGCGCCCCTCAGCGCCCGTAAAAGCGGCCAGAGGGGCGCGAATAATCGCACTCCTCGATTCAGATATGAACTGAAACAAAATCGGCACAAGTTCCAATGACGTATAGCGCAGTGCTCCATTCCATGCTCAACGCAACGGACTATCTGATTGGCAGGCTACAGCAGGAAACGGAAACAGACCAATCATATTTAATGTACTGTATAGCGACAGTTAAAGCGCACATGTTTGCAGACTCGAGAGCAAAAATCGAAGAAGTTTAGAAACTGTTGCTATATACATGTATGCATTATGGCAGGTGCGAGCGTTCATCTCTCAACATTTATTCGTTGGAATATTGGTGACTGCATCGGATATAGAACCGAACATGATGAATCGGGCTGCGAAATGGTGGTCGAAGTTTGGTACAAACTATGCGCAAAACACGTGGACAGCATTACACCAGATGGACGAATTAAAGAGAGAGTAATTGACAAGTATGTTACATGTACAGTGTCAAGCTACACGTAACCAAATAAACTGTAACTAGTCATCAATAATCAAACGATGTTCCTCAAGTTCGTAATTGACACTTGGCTGATTTATATTATTTTAACATCAGAATCAAACATTACATTTGAATGACTACATGTATGTGTCAATTTGTCTTGCTCAACTCGCATTGCAAGCCTAATATTTCTGATCAAAATTACCAAATGAAAGAAAACAAGACATGCAGAGTTTACAATTTTTTTGTTATTGTCATTCAACATTACAATGTTATGTACAGTTCATATAATATCGGAAAATTAATATAAAATATGTCCAGTTTTCCTATTTACGAGGTAATTGTAGACTGCAAATATTATGGTGTGAAAGTCTACCCTCCTCATGTATTTGAGGAGTGTTAACTTTAAGGAGTATGATTAGCACTTCTCACAGTTCTGAGGAGTGCGATTTTTAGCACTCCTGCAATTTTCAAAAATGATAGACTGCTTAATGGTTCGTTCATCATCACTTGCTCGCCAGGAAAGGGGACGGGCAGGCAGATTTTAATTTTATTTCCATTTTTAGTTTACCACTTAGATGTATAAGGTAATTGACGGATGTGGCATTACATATTGTAATACCTGCCTACATGTAATTTAATGGTCCCATTTGACTGAAACGAGGAATTGAATCATTTAGTCTCACATTGTGGAAGTGAGAAGATTCTGCGCAACATTACCAGACTTGCCTGTTAGCATCTTTGGAACATTGGGCCGCAAAATAAATGATACATTTACATTAACTCTATCTACATGTAGTAACGTTATCTTCTTTGGTCACTAGTGAAACTGCTTTCTTAAAATTTTGGATGACAACTGCACAAATCAAATGTGTACATGTACTTTTTGATACTGTGTCAATCTCACAGTCCTGCAAAGACAACAATTTCTGCAGGCTGCAAAAGAGAGAGAGTTTTGCTGATGTAGGACACATTTTTCCTTGAAACGCATTGTGCACCGTAACACACACACTAAAATACTTATTCTCACAGGATTCAGGAAGACAAGGGTTAATCTGCCCTAATATTCACACTTGATAGGGACAATCTTCCTGTCAGAGGCCAAAGTCCCTGACCAACCCTGCCATCCAGATGGGTTCTGGTCAAACCCATTACCACTCCATGCATAGCCTTCACCCTTCCGACAGTCAGTAAAGATTATGGCTGCAGTGCCCCTCCCTCTGTCTGACCTGACTGCTATCACTACCAGCCTGCAGTGATTGTGGACAGTCAGGGAGCAGTAAAACAGATCAATCCCCCCTGTATAGTCCACAATGGGACAACCAGTGGGATATCAATACAACCAGCTCCCTTACAATACTCCTCCTTTTCCGCTCCCTGAACAAAGACACTCCCCAGCCGCAAACTGTGTGACCAATGGGACAGAGAAAAGGAGGGTTCAAATCTATTCTACTGATAAACTCTGCCCTGCTGTCCATGAATATCCCCCAATGTGACAGTGTTATGTCATAAATAAATATACACGGAGTATCATGGTAGGGGTTAAATCACTCTCTCTAAGGTATTAATGTACAGCCATTTAAATGCACCAAAGATCTTACTAATTTATAGTTACTATGTACATAAGATAGACTACCATAGACACACTAATAATATCAGTCCACAGGGTCTGAAATAATGATCGTCACAAGCGCAATGTTCCCTCTTGTATTCTCTCTGGCTTTTGATGTTACATGTACATATATAATATATATATACTGCATGGCGGTACTTAGATTGTGCATCTAAGTCTCCCAAATCTGTGGTGGCCAATCTTTTGCCTTTGTGGCACGGACTAAAATTTGAAGCCCTTATTTGGCACAACTGCTCGTTATGCTATATTCAAAATATAGTATTTTGAATTCTGGTTGTAAAACAATGAATTTTCATTCGTCGTCAAAGTGGGTTACATGATATAAACAGTCGCCTACATGTACATGTATGCTTGCTGTTGAAGTAAAGGCATGTGAAATTGTGGCTTACGAGGCGTGCGTCACAACATTCTATTATATCTAATTCAAACTTGATAATGTACATGTACATGTATAATAGTGTATAAACAAACCAATTTCAATCACCAAATGTCAAAAGTTCGGAGAAACCAGATAGATCATGGATTTTATTATCTTTAGGCCCATCATAAAAGCATATAAAGAACAAATTTAGAGATATCATGCCCACCCAGTGGGGGCCATCATATTAGAAGGAAATAAAGTAATTGAACTTCCTGTATAATCTATTGGGCATGATAGATCTGGGTCCCGATAATGGAAATAGTTGACAAATGTCTACTTGAAATCTGTCATTGTCTCTAAAGAATATGTTTCTACTCAAATTTAAAAGAATGCCATCTATCTACATGTAACTGAATTTGCTTATTTCAGATCCTGTAGGGGGGCATTCAAGTATTACATGTACGTACACAGTGAGGGGGGAGGTCAGGGGGTATAAAAACCAGGATTTTTTCCTATGTACGCTGGGTTGAATTCTGCATATATGGGAGGCGAGTCAAAAATTGAAAGGCCCTACTAGGGCTATTTCGGATATAGCATTTGTGACACTGTACATATCGATCGCCACGTTTTCTCAGTCAGCAGGCAAGAAAAACTTTACTTTACAGCTACAATCTAATAATAATTAATTACATTGGATTAAGTGTCCTACATGAGCCAAAGTACAAATCAAATTTTGTGAATTACATGTAATCAAGTGAACAAAAGGATTTGTAACATGTCCCATATCGAAGGTACATGTACATGTATGACACTACATGTAATCCAATATAATCCGATAGGCACCTATTCGCCCGTTAAAGTTGGAGCTGTCATTGGTCGCCAGTCTGACATGCGCGATAGATACAGGCTGTCCCAGATCTTAATTAGCGACATGTCCGATAGAGGAGTGGATATTAAGTCTGAGTTTTAATCAAATTGAGGTACATGCAGGAACATGATAAATGATAAGGTGAATTTAATAATGGTCATATAAAATTAAAGGGCTTGGGAAAGTTAGACAGGGGACATTCTCAAACTGTTACCTGTAGGGCTTTTTGTTGAGGGGGTGATTTAAGTCAGGAACAATCAGGGCTTTAACTTAATAACTATAACCCTTGAACTGTCCAATTTTTGTTAATTTACAGGTATTGGCTGCAGTGTCACTCAGAATGTACAGGTATTGGCTACAGTGTTCTCCGTACAGCCAGCTGTCACAGGTCAGAGGGATCCCTCAAAATAATGGCCATCTGAATGTGTGTTGAATTCAATCACGGAGCTTAGTCCCGTAGTGTGTATTTGCAGTAGACAGCTCCTCATTGTGCCGCCTCACAAAAGGTGAGAATTTTGACGACGGCCCAGGTAAGAAAAGATCTGACACCTACAATTACATCTCTCTCACCTGAGCCCGTATTACTCTGAATAGCCTTTTGTGTGGGCACATATTGAGTTAATTCTGATAGCTTTCTTCCTTGCGGTCCGTGGGCCAGTCCACGGGGTCGCTGAGCAAACATTTGTGGCCCTGACGCGGGCTAATCCGGTAGAATAAAACCCAAATACGGACTCCGATACAATACAGGCGACGGTATCAATTCCAGCATCAATGATTTAATATAGGATTTTATGTGCTCTGCGAAAAAAAAATATATCAAAAATAAATAAATAAAGATGTCAGTAATCCCATAACGCTAGCTAGACAGAGAAAATTGAAAACTGATGTTCTTTTCTTGTCTCTGCAAGAAGGGGGAGCCTTTATATCCGGGTCATTGACGAGGAATAAAAGGAACTTTTTTTGATGTATCCATAGATCGGGACATTACAAAACGCCGACAATTTTAATTCCTTCATTTGTATTCCTGGCAGAAACGGGATTTTTTATAACATGGCTTGCAGACTGCAAATATTGTACCTTCTCAACAATGGTCTATTCAGATGGGCCAACTTCAGGATAAGTTCATTAAATCTGCTTTGATGCTGGGAGTGGCACACAAGATTATGGGAATCGATGTGCACCAACATGTACATGAAGCTACAACCGGGCCAGCTAGAGCAGTGGGGTGATACTATAAAACCAGGGCTTTAGATTACTCTAACTTGAGCATACCATCTATTCAGCACGGCAAAATGTTTTTAGGCAGGGGAATGCGCCCAAAACCCGAAATATTATTACCCAATAGCATTATTTCCAGCAAACTCTTGCAAAATAGGAACGCTTTGACTTTTACTCAGATGTGATACTTTATTGGTGAGTTATCTCCATGAGCATACTTAAACATTGATTCTCAATGGAAGAAAAATATTTTTTAAAGAAGCAATTTTTTTTTGCTCTCTAATTTGGGTGCATTTAATTTGGGCATAACATATTTAATGTTGTATCAAGGGGGTAATCTAAAGCCCTGAAAACATTAGCATATGTAGACATCACTTGGGAGGAAGAGAGGAGGACAAGAACAAGGATTCAATCACCATGTTTTACTTCATTTACATGTAAGCTTACAAGATGGCTGAAGTTAAAGGTTATACAAAATTGTCTCAAAATCTGCTACTTTTTTGTGCTAAATTGTTGTAGGGGTGATTATATAGACTTGTTTTACATTTTTGTATGTTTTCAAACTGCCCAAGGTTGGAAATAGCAGCAGTAAAGTGTGACAATTTCATGCCCCTTTCAAAACGGCGAAAGCTGTTACCGCTTGACCTGTGACATCACAACCGGATTACAATCCCGCTCAAATGCCTGTTGTGACGTCCAAATGTCAGCGACATCACGCTAGAACTCCCACAGTTGGCTGAATCTTTCGTAACAACGCCCGACGTCATAGACTTTGACGTTTACGGCGCAATCGTAATCAGGTTGTGACGTCATGCACCAGAGGTCACGGCTTCAATACGTTTTCTCCCACATGTGTACTATTCGTGTCCTAAAACCCACTTCGAGGACATTATTCGAGAAAAAAATACTAATTTGTTGTTTGGAACACTAACTGGGTATGTTTTAATGCAAAGTAGTATAGAGTCATTTGGTATAACCTTTAATGCCTGACAATACGCTTTAACGCCCTATCTTAACGCCTTAACACCCATCCCAATGCCTTAACGCCCTATCTAAACGCCTCAATGTCCTGCCTTAGCACCTTTAAGCCATTTTGGAAAGATGATGCAGGTGGGGTCTCAATTACATGTATCATTATTTCAAACAATTAAATTTGACCTAAATAGCATGTAAGTTTATGCATAAATTTTATACCACCCTTGATGCGACGCGACACACGAATACAGAGTTTTTGTCAATAATGTAAATTCCATCGCCATCTATGGGGTGACTTTTGGGCAATTGAGCCAAATGACATATATAATAACTGTCACATTTTACCATATAAAAGGCCCATTTCCATATATTGCATCAGGACATGCAAACGACGTCTTTATAATCAGCGCATTTCCACAGCAGGTGACACGGGGACATGCTGCAGTGAGAAGGCACTGAAATAGCCCTGGTTCTAATTTTGTCACGAGTCAAACACCTTGTTCTGACGTCGCCAAATCAGGACACATAACAGGATGGCTATTTTTCAGATGTGGTTGTGCAAAATGCATGCTGTGGAAATGGGCCTGACCAAAATCATCTTCACATTTCAAGTTCCATGTAAATACACTAATGTTGCGTCATTTACCTTGACCTAATGAATAGAGTAAATTGTTCAAACTGGGGAACGCACTACATGTGTACATGTAGACTGGACAAGTCTCTATTTCATATGTATTACATGTATTTAATAATAATAAAATGGTCTGCTCCAGTCTGAACACATGTCTGACTATTCTTACAGCTTTTTTACAACCTACTGAGCTTAATAAATATAATGTTTGATAAGTAAATAAATGAATGAAACAAAATAAATAAATGAAAAAAAAATGAAAAAAACAAAAATTATTCTTGAAATAGAGACTGGACGATTTGGTGGGTTTCATCGTGTAAAGATTCCATCTGGAGGCATGGTTAGTCTGGACGATTGACATGTTTTTACCTTCGGTCATTTCTTGATAGGCAGAGTTACTTCCTTTTGTTTCCCCATTAAAATACATTATGAAACAGGGGCTGGGTCCAGTCTAGGAAACGCACGTGATGTCATATAGCCAATATAGGAGCTTGCCAACACCGTGCAGCGAGGATTTTCTTTGATGTACATTGTATGTTTGTGTGATTTCCAAGTATCGCAAGTGGTGGTTACATTGATGTTAATTTCCTTCGAATAGATATTCAAATTTGATTTTCATACATTGCATTTCTCCTCATATGGACCATGGAATATTTATAGAGCTATGACATCACCAGACCCTTATTTTGTTCAGGTAATGTGTTATGTTCAGTCAAGGCAACGCGTGTAGTGTTCGACTTCGGTATGTGAAGATGGATCAAAATTTGAGGGGAAACCTTGGGGTGATATTGGATGTTGATAGGGTGATTGAATGTTAATAGGGCAATATTGAATGTTGATAGGGTGATTGAACGTTGATAGGGTGATATTGAATGTTGATAGGGTGATATTGAATGTTGATAGTGATACTGAATGTTGAATGGGTGATTGAATGTTGATAGGGTGATATTGAATGTTGATAGGGTGATTGAATGTTGATAGTGATTGAATGTTGATAGAGTGATTGAATGTTGATGGGGTGATATTGAATGTTGATAGGGTGATGAATGTTGGTAGGGTGATTGAATGTTGATAGGGTGGTATTGAATGTTGATAGGGTGATATTGAATGTTGGTAGGGTGATTGAATGTTGATAGGGTGATATTGAATGTTGATAGGGTGATATTGAATGTTGATAGGGTGACTGAATGTTGATAGGGTGATATTGAATGTTGATAGGGTGACTGAATGTTGATAGGGTGATTGAATGTTGATAGGGAGATATATGTTGATAGGGTGATTGAAGGTTGATTAGGTGATATTGAATGTTGATAGGGAGATATATGTTGATAGGGTGATTGAAGGTTGATTAGGTGATATTGAATGTTGATAGGGTGATATTGAATGTGGATAAGGTGATTGAATGTTGATAGGGTGATTGAATGTTGATTGAATGTTGATAGGGTGATTGAATTATTAGAGTGTTTACTGCACTCGTAATTATGATGATCTACAATGTACATGTATTGTTGTACCTGTGGGACAATGGTTTACAATGACCCCTCCAGGCTGTGTAAATAGTCCACCACTCATTCACACTCAGTCAACAAGGCACATGACAATAACAGGAATATTTTTACCCCAATTACATGTACACCAGTCAGATTTTCCTGGCTGATAAATTAAACTGCATATGGATCCTCAGGATTCCAGAATTTGAAACGGACAAAAACAAAATGGATGAAATCAGTCTAATAATGGACTGTTTGTCAATCCAGATAGCTGCACAAAATCTGGGTACATGTATCACACTGCTAAATCTAACAACAATTCATAAGACCTAGACAGCTTCTGTATATGATGTACATACCATACAGATCAGATTGTACAACAACCTATCACCCCTCTGACCTCTGTCATAATAGACTGACCTAAGCCCAAAATGACTGGCGCCAGATGGTTGAAGGACCTATTGGTTAAATCAGCCTTTATTTATTGTTCTGTCAATCACTCTAAGGCCAAACAAATGCTATTAAATATATTCTATTTTTTTCTATAGAAGAGAAAATGTAAATTTTTCTCACTAGATATTATAAATCTGTGCTGTATTAGATATGCATGTAGATCTAATACAGTGTGTAGGCTTCTACAACATGTACATGTAGTTAAAAATTTGTCAACCTGATAGAAAAAAAAAAAAAAAAAAAAAAATTCTGGTAAACTTTACGGATGCGATGTAAATGTACAATCAGCAGGAAAATTATGCACATGAAATAAACTCAATAAAGTCCACTAAAAAACTGATTGTTTATCATCTTTTTTTTTAAGCAGAAAAAAGTGATGCGGGATGGCACATTTCATTTTTATTCTTAAATAGAGAACATTCTGTTCATACTATCAGTAGTCTCCCTTGCCTTAAAGTGAGCGAGTCGGTGAGTACCATTAAACATCGCTTTCATCAATCATATCACAATGTTCAAATGGTACTTTTCACATCCGAAAATTCTGCAGTAGGATCTTACTATTTTTCTCCAATCCATGTGTGCCAGTTAGTTGCCAGGGCACATCTATATCCACAAGGTACAGATCATCTTCCAGCCAAGGCCATTGTCATTTGATTGGTTGTTTAGCAGAACTAGCCCTCATCTCTATTTTGAGGGCAAATAATTATAACAGATGGGGGATTTGAATTTTCATGAGTAAAACTTACTTATTTTCTTCATATTCGTATACATGTACAATTTGTTTGCAATTTAATAATTAATAATAAATAATTATAGCATCTAGCACATGTGTATTTGAAAAACATCAAGGTCATATTGAACAACCAATCAGGTGACAATGGCCTACATGTAAGTTTCAAACTTGTCAATGAAATATTAAACAAGATGTGATCCGGAAAAGCATAACTTGCGGTTAACAATAAGGGGCCGTAACTTATCAAAAGTGAAAATTATCAAAACCCACAAAAAAATCTGACAGCGCACATCTGCAATGTACTAAGCAGCTTCCATGTAAGTTTCTGATTAAATACATGCTGCAGCTGAGATATCGTCCTGATTCCTATGCTCCCCCCCTCTAATTAGAGGGGCTAATACTAATACATTGTATAATAATTCCAATAACAACACATTTTCATTCTCATAAACATATAGCTAAGGGGGATTTTAGATAAATTCATCACCAGATGTCTTGAGGGACCCCAGATTTATAGATTGTACAAATGAGAGAGCAGTTTCAATTTTGGCTTGCATTTATTTTCCACCCCTGTAGATCTAATTACATGTACATGTACCAAATCCTCAGGCTCATTCCTAGTTGTCAGTTGTTAGCTCTGTAAATCAGTAGACATTGAACAGGTGTCTCTCACAATTAAATATTCTGCAAAGTCTGTTCTGATTCAATACAGTAAATCATGGAGCTTACATACATTGTACATGTGTGAGCCACGGTTCATACAGTTACAGCTGGAAAAAATTCCAGCAGTTTTCCAGGACTTTCATGGTCAATAATTTTAATTTTCCTGGAGTCTTCAGTACAATAACTCTGAACAAAGATGAGCAAATTAACGAAGTTCAGGAACAAATCTTGACCAAGTACAAGTAATGCGTGGCATCATATCGCTGTTTCTCTCAGAGCACGAAAGTGTAGTTCTTCCAAGAGTTTTCAGGAGTTTGACTTTCCAGGTTAGCAATTAAATTCTAGAAGTTTTAAGGACTTTCCAGGTGGCTTCTAAACCCTGTAAGCTCCATAAACTTTCACTGAATTTCTAACTTCATTTAACAAAGTTTAGGTCATTTTAGGCCTAAATATTATGAATATAAAGTGAAATTATTATGTTCCATGGCTCCTCCTCTTCTGCCACCCCTTCTTTATGGCTACTTAAATCACACTGAGATTTTCGGTCTGTCAATGTGCATGTAAACTGAGTACAAATGTAGGCACAAGACCCACAACTGTATTAAGAGATACCATCAAGATTGGCTGTGTAGAGGAGACCACTTAATGCTACTGCATGTATCACTGATACAACATGCCAAGTGCACTTAGGAAATGAGGTAGAGATTTGATAAACACTGCCAGCCAAGGGAAGGCCCCATTACCCACTGGTACAAATGTATGGAGTTGTCAGGGGCCAATGTGTATCAGATCTCCCCCTGAGAACTGCTGGTCTGGCCCTGGTAAATAGCTGCCACTTGCCCATCTATCAATGTCTGATTAACACCTCCTGGCCGCAGTCAGGCTGTATGAATGAGTGTATAGACCATGCCTAAGGGGAATATAGGAAAAAGGGAGATGGTGATGCGGGGGGGGGGGTTGAGGTGGGGGGGTGGGGTGGGAAGGCAAGCACAACACCAACCATATTTGGAAGAGGGGGGATGAATCAGGATCACAGGTAAGGGAAGGATGGTGATGAAGTACAGGATCACAGGTAAGGGAGGGTGGTGAAGTACAGGATCACAGGTAAGGGAGGGTGGTGAAGTACAGGATCACAGGAAGGATGGTGATGAAGTACAAGATCACAGGCAGGATGGTGATGAAGTACAGGATCACAGGTAAGGGAAGAATGGTGGTGAAGTACAGGATCACAGGTAAGGGAGGGTGGTGAAGTACAGGATCACAGGTAAGGGAGGGTGGTGAAGTACAGGATCACAGGTAAGGGAGGGTGGTGAAGTACAGGATCACAGGAAGGATGGTGATGAAGTACAAGATCACAGGCAGGATGGTGATGAAGTACAGGATCACAGGTAAGGGAAGAATGGTGGTGAAGTACAGGATCACAGGTAAAGGAAGGATGGTGATGAAGTACAGGATCACAGGAAGGATGGAGATGAAGTACATGATCACAGGTAAGGGAAGAATGGTGGTGAAGTACAGGATCACTGGTAAGGGAAGGACGATGATAAAGTACAGGATCACTGGTAAGGGAAGGACGATGATAAAGTACAGGATCACTGGTAAGGGAAGGATGGAGATGAAGTACAAGATCACAGGCAGGATGGTGATGAAGTACAGGATCACAGGTAAGGGAAGAATGGTGGTGAAGTACAGGATCACAGGTAAAGGAAGGATGGTGATGAAGTACAGGATCACAGGAAGGATGGAGATGAAGTACATGATCACAGGTAAGGGAAGAATGGTGGTGAAGTACAGGATCACTGGTAAGGGAAGGACGATGATAAAGTACAGGATCACTGGTAAGGGAAGGACGATGATAAAGTACAGGATCACTGGTAAGGGAAGGATGGAGATGAAGTACAGGATCACTGATAAAGGAAGGATGATGATGAAGTACAGGATCACAGGTAAGGGAAGGATGGTGATGAAGTACAGGATCACAGGAAGGATGGAGATGAAGTACAAGATCACAGGCAGGATGGTGATGAAGTACAGGATCACAGGTAAGGGAAGAATGGTGGTGAAGTACAGGATCACAGGTAAAGGAAGGATGGTGATGAAGTACAGGATCACAGGAAGGATGGAGATGAAGTACATGATCACAGGTAAGGGAAGAATGGTGGTGAAGTACAGGATCACTGGTAAGGGAAGGACGATGATAAAGTACAGGATCACTGGTAAGGGAAGGATGGAGATGAAGTACAGGATCACTGATAAAGGAAGGATGATGATGAAGTACAGGATCACAGGTAAGGGAAGGATGGTGGTGAAGAACAGGATCACTGGTACACACTGGTAAGGGAAGGACGATGATAAAGTACAGGATCACTGGTAAGGGAAGGATGGAGATGAAGTACAGGATCACAGGAAGGATGGAGATGAAGTACAAGATCACAGGCAGGATGGTGATGAAGTACAGGATCACAGGTAAGGGAAGAATGGTGGTGAAGTACAGGATCACAGGTAAAGGAAGGATGGTGATGAAGTACAGGATCACAGGAAGGATGGAGATGAAGTACATGATCACAGGTAAGGGAAGAATGGTGGTGAAGTACAGGATCACTGGTAAGGGAAGGACGATGATAAAGTACAGGATCACTGGTAAGGGAAGGACGATGATAAAGTACAGGATCACTGGTAAGGGAAGGATGGAGATGAAGTACAGGATCACTGATAAAGGAAGGATGATGATGAAGTACAGGATCACAGGTAAGGGAAGGATGGTGATGAAGTACAGGATCACAGGAAGGATGGAGATGAAGTACAAGATCACAGGCAGGATGGTGATGAAGTACAGGATCACAGGTAAGGGAAGAATGGTGGTGAAGTACAGGATCACAGGTAAAGGAAGGATGGTGATGAAGTACAGGATCACAGGAAGGATGGAGATGAAGTACATGATCACAGGTAAGGGAAGAATGGTGGTGAAGTACAGGATCACTGGTAAGGGAAGGGTGAAGTACAGGATCACTGGTAAGGGAAGGACGATGATAAAGTACAGGATCACTGGTAAGGGAAGGATGGAGATGAAGTACAGGATCACTGATAAAGGAAGGATGATGATGAAGTACAGGATCACAGGTAAGGGAAGGATGGTGGTGAAGAACAGGATCACTGGTACACAGCCAATCTTTCACCAGCCATTTCCAGCTGGTTACCTTGACAGCCAGTACCGTGCAGTCCACAACTGAAGAGAACTGGCAGGAAAGGTCCCCTTACAGTACTGTGCATTTAAAAATGAACCAGTAACTGGGTGCTTAATACATGTACATGTACTGGCAGGTGGCAGATTCTCAAATAAACTAGGCCACTAACTCCCATTTCCGTCTGTCATTGACAGACCATGACATAAGCAACACCTATAAATTCAAAAATATCATAAACAAACAAAGTGCACAGTACTTTACTATTCAAAACATAGCAACAAATTGCATAAGATGAAAATAAACAGGTGCCCCTATGAATTATTTGTACAGTTTTTAATTTGGCGGGACAAAACGCAAATGACATTAGCAACATTTGTGTTGCTAATGTCATTTTTGCCTCAAAATCTATTTTGTATAATTACAAGATATTTCTTGTTAGACAAGCACTTGCATATGCTCAGTGGAATTAGGCCAATCATAATATGTGTCTGTACCAATGTCAGTTCGTCACATCACCCATGCTGTGATACAGGGCCTTTTCAAAATTGTGCTAATGTCATGTCTGTCAAGGGAGTTGGACAGAAATGACATTAGCAACACCCATAGTATCCATGTATTTGTATTTAATACACTGGCAATGGTACATATATCTTAATAAGGTCAGGCTAGTGCCATTGTAAATCTTTTATTGAATAATTTAATTGACATTTGATTTGTGGTGAATATTTAAAAAAAAGTTTGACAGACAAATGACATTAGAACAAATGACAGCAACATTTACATTTCTGTCTCTATTATAATGCAGATAGGAAATGTACAGGGTAAAACTGTTTATATTCACATATGCTTACATTACACAACCTGGTTGGCTTAGCAAACATTACATGTCACAGACTTTTTTTTTTGACTTTTAAAGTTGCTAATGTCATTTTTCGGTTGGACAGACAATTTGACAGACAAGTGGACTACTTTATAATGGAATCCGCCAGGTACTGTCCAGTTACCAAACGGTACGACACGGTTACAGTATGGTTACTGACAGGTTATTCACCTGCTGGAATCCGACAGTTACCAACCAGTTACCATGTACAGGAACTATCTGGTGACCATTCAGTTGACAACTGAATGATACTGTCCAGTCGCCAACCAGATAGTACATGTAACCAGCAGATGCTAACTGTACAGTTACTGCACAGTAAACCTGCTGGTAACAGGACCTTTCCTGCCAGTACTGTTCAGTTGTGAACCGCACAGTACTGGCTGGTGAATATTTCGCTGTGTAAGGGAAGGATGGTGATGAAGCACAGGATCACTGGTAAGGGAAGGATGGAGATGAAGCACAGGATAACTGGTAAGAGAAGGATGGAGATGAAGCACAGGATAACTGGTAAGGGAAGGATGGAGATGAAGCACAGGATAACTGGTAAGGGAAGGATGGAGATGAAGCACCTGTAGGATAACTGGTAAGGGAAGGATGGAGATGAAGCACAGGATAACTGGTAAGGGAAGGATGGAGATGAAGCACAGGATAACTGGTAAGGGAAGGATGGAGATGAAGCACCTGTAGGATAACTGGTAAGGGAAGGATGGAGATGAAGCACAGGATAACTGGTAAGGGAAGGATGGAGATGAAGCACAGGATAACTGGTAAGGGAAGGATGGAGATGAAGCACAGGATAACTGGTAAGGGAAGAATGGAGATGAAGCACAGGATAACTGGTAAGGGAAGGATGGAGATGAAGCACAGGATAACTGGTAAGGGAAGGATGGAGATGAAGCACAGGATAACTGGTAAGGGAAGAATGGAGATGAAGCACAGGATAACTGGTAAGGGAAGGATGGAGATGAAGCACAGGATAACTGGTAAGGGAAGGATGAGATGAAGCACAGGATAACTGGTAAGGGAAGGATGGAGATGAAGCACAGGATAACTGGTAAGGGAAGGATGGAGATGAAGCACAGGATAACTGGTAAGGGAAGGATGGAGATGAAGCACAGGATAACTGGTAAGGGAAGGATGGAGATGAAGCACAGGATAACTGGTAAGGGAAGGATGGAGATGAAGGATAACTGGTAAGGGAAGGATGGAGATGAAGCACAGGATAACTGGTAAGGGAAGGATGGAGATGAAGCACAGGATAACTGGTAAGGGAAGGATGGAGATGAAGCACCTGTAGGATAACTGGTAAGGGAAGGATGGAGATGAAACACAGGATAACTGGTAAGGGAAGGATGGAGATGAAGCACAGGATAACTGGTAAGGGAAGGATGGAGATGAAACACAGGATAACTGGTAAGGGAAGGATGGAGATGAAGCACAGGATAACTGGTAAGGGAAGGATGGAGATGAAGCACAGGATAACTGGTAAGGGAAGGATGGAGATGAAGCACAGGATAACTGGTAAGGGAAGGATGGAGATGAAGCACAGGATAACTGGTAAGGGAAGGATGGAGATGAAGCACAGGATAACTGGTAAGGGAAGGATGGAGATGAAGCACAGGATAACTGGTAAGGGAAGGATGGAGATGAAGCACAGGATAACTGGTAAGGGAAGGATGGAGATGAAGCACAGGATAACTGGTAAGGGAAGGATGGAGATGAAGCACAGGATAACTGGTAAGGGAAGGATGGAGATGAAGCACAGGATAACTGGTAAGGGAAGGATGGAGATTAAGTACATGTACAGGATCACAGGTCCCGAGAGGGTGATGATGAAATACAGGATCCCTGATCCCGAGAGGGTGATGATGAAATACAGGATCCCTGGTCCCGAGAGGGTGATGATGAAATACAGGATTCCTGGTCCCGAGAGGGTGATGATGAAATACAGGATTCCTGGTCCCGAGAGGGTGATGATGAAGTACAGGACCCCTGGTCCCGAGAGGGTGATGATGAAATACAGGATCCCTGGTCCCGAGAGGGTGATGATGAAGTACAGGACCCCTGGTCCCGAGAGGGTGATGATGAAGTACAGGACCCCTGATCCCGAGAGGGTGATGATGAAGTACAGGATCACAGGTCCCGAGAGGGTGATGATGAAATACAGGATCCCTGATCCCGAGAGGGTGATGATGAAATACAGGATCCCTGGTCCCGAGAGGGTGATGATGAAGTACAGGACCCCTGGTCCCGAGAGGGTGATGATGAAGCAAATGATCACAGGTCATTTTGAGGGAGTGGGGGATACAGCAGGATGTGAGAGTGGTTTAGAAGGGTTGGGAATATACATGTACATGTGTACACAAGGGCAATTTTGTTCATGAACGGAGAGAAAGCGTCTGGAATATTAAATCTTCCTCAGCATGACAATCTAGGGTGAATTCATACAGTACATTGTATGATACACTACAGGAGAAATCAAATAGCAGTTCTTCAGCCCTTGATGGAATATGCATATTGTGAAGGCAGTGACAGACAGGGATACACGAAGCCAAATTCTGAAAACTGAGGATTTCTGAGGAACTTTGTGTTTGACAGGGAGGGAAATATAAATCCTGGGTGAAATGTTTTAACAGATATTACAGATGTGTGACGGACTCCAGTCTGACATGTCTCACGTTCTACTTGACAGTCGAGGTCTGCTGGGAATTTTTTTTTGCTGGGGAACATGTAGTAGCATACCTTTTAAATTTTACTGCAGGAATCTTCAAAAATTCTCCTCTAGAAGGAATTTCTGTAGTTCTTGAATATTCTTTGCTGAAGTTGTACATGCACATGCACCTGTAGTTCAAATGAATTTTTTTTGTAACTTACTGTAAATTCTATAATAATTCAATCACACTTATCAGTGCTTATCATTCGTTATAATTCAAGTAAGAAAGTACATTCCCTGTGATTGAATAGTGTAAAGCGCTGGACATAATTTTGCATTCTGGATAATCCAAACCCAAGAAATCCAGACTCCTACTATGTTTACTGAGTTCCAGACATGGGGCTAATGACAGATTTGTCATTCTAAATCCAATGGAGTCTTTCCACATTAAACCTTGGACATTGCTGTCTTGCCCTGGTGTCCCGTCACTGGTACACAGTACATCATGGGCCACAGCATGCGCGGGTTGTTCTCATGATCTCTTCCCTATGTTTATAACATGGAGTGGGTTTTTCAACTATTGATAACTGGTGTAAATATGATAATATGAATAATCACACCTTATATAAGATAGACGAGTTTTGATTGGTTCTTAGCCGGGGCATTTACGGCAAATTCTCATCCACAAGTCATTCTCACACGACTGTCAGGGGCAGCGGGAAATTTGCCTTCCGTTGCCTTGGCAGCGGGGTATTTGCCTAAAAGTATTTGCCGAATTATCCCGCCGCCGAATTATCCCCCCTGATGTCTTGTTTGTAAACAAACATGGCAGCGCCCACGGGCGACAGATTTGGAGCGTTTGCTGGCGATGAGATCGACTCGTTTCTGAGTAGCAATAATCCTAGAAACACAGAAAAGTCGACTAAATTTGCTGTGAAACTATTGAAGGACTACTATACAGCAAAAGGCAGAGCCATAGACTTTGAAATTCTCCCGGCAAACGAACTTAGTGTGCTACTCCAAGAATTCTACGCGAATTTACCGTTACGCCGACATAATGTAGCTAAATAATATATAGCCCTCCCAAGGGCTATATATTATTTAGCTAACATAATGGTGACTATTACAGCAAAAGCAGCTTCCTTGTTATACGCCAGTCCTTTAGGATATGCGGTGTAATTATACAGATATACCAGGCTTCGGGGGTGTATTTGCGATATATCCCGGTCTCGACCATGGCAAATTTCCCTCGCTGACGCTCGGGAAATTTTTTATGGTCTTGACCGGGATATATCGCAAATACACCCCCGAAGCCTGGTATATCTGTATATAATATATTCCTACTACAATGTATTCCAAGAAAGGACCAATAAGCTTACATGTACATTTATGATAATTTTGGCACGAAAATACACCAGTTATCATCGATTAAAAATATATTCTGGGTTAAAGACATAGGGGAGCGCCCGGATTGATGAACTGTAGCTCAAGCGGCCAACCAGGTGTCTGTGCACTGCCCGCTGCTATCGAGGCCAGAGAGCATTGTCCAGGGATTAACTTGTACTATAGTGGGAATTGTCCATTAAAATTAAACAATTTTTGAATGCAATGAAGTGGGTTTCACTGTATTCGAGCATTTACATGTGTACTACACATCACAGGAACCTCTGCTCTGCTCAGTATTCAGTATATCCGTGTTTTTTATATCTCAAATTTTCATGAGAATTCTTGAGGTAATACAGTATGTTCAAGTACAGTTGATACCCCTGTATTATGCCCAGAAAGCAAGGATAGGCTGGTGTACATATGGAAGCTGTACAAGTGCTTCAGACTCTGGCAAAGAAAACAAAGCCAGACTTTGGTGGCACCATACCAGGAATGAGCATATTGTCAGTCACAACATCCCAGTAGCAGTACAGTAGTCCAGTGTACTGTGGGTGAACCCTTGATGACAACCAGCCCTCACAATAGCAGACTAACTAACACATACCTCAGACACAATATCTTAACCAGACCACACTCCAGATAAGCAAACTATTCTCAAAGTACATGTGGAGGTGCAGCAAAACAGAAAGTGGATAATATGCAGAAGACTCAATTAGGCTCTTTCCATCCCAAAAGGACAATTAAATCAATTTTCTATATCCTTACAGTGGAGTGGTCACAGTCTCCGTTTTAACCCTTTTTGGACTGAGTGATTTGGGGGTGTTTCACACATAGATATTTTTTCTATTACCTTATATTTTAGGTATCCCCAAGATGGAGGTTACCACACTATATCTTGAGATCATACTCTACAGAAAAAAAATGGGGAAAAATGGCCACCCTGATGAAGTCACAGTGGCACCATTTTTGTAGTTAATTATTATATGATGGGAAATAAACGTTTCTGTGCACTTTTATCCTCAGAAAAGCACAACTTTGAAGAAAACCCCTTGAAAACATCACTTTTCTGGTACCATACACTGTATCGCCACAAGCCCACCATTTAGAATTTCCCATGATTTCAAGTCACAGTGTTTGCACTTTATAGGCTCAAAATTACCCCAATATTATACACCACAAATCACAAAGCTTTCAAGCTCTATTTTTTTCCTGAACACAAGAGAAAAACTTAACTGCCCCCTTTCCACCCGCCCACCATCCTCCAGGCCACCTTTCCACCCACCCACCATCCTCCAGGCCACTTTTTCACCCCAGCCACCATCCCCCAGGCCACTTTTTCATTCACCCACTATCATCCAGGCCACCTTTTCACTCACCCACCATCCTCCAGGCCACTTTTTCACCCACCCACTATCCTCCAGGCCACCTTTCCACCCACCCACCCTCCTCCAGGCCACCTTTCCACCCACCCACCAACCTTCAGGCCACCTTTCCACCCACCCAACATCGTCCAGGCCACCTTTCCACCCAACCGCCATCCTCCGGGCCACCTTTTCACTCACCCACCATCCTCCAGGCCACCTTTTCACCCGCCCACCATCCCCCAGGCCACCTTTTCACCCACCCATCATCCTCCAGGCCACCTTTCCACCAACCCACCATCGGATCCTCCAGGCCAGATAAGGTTTTAGGAGAGTGATCACTTTGAGTCCAGCGCTCTGAACTCCGAGATCAACAGCTCTCTCAGATTATAGGTACATGTAGGTCTCACAGATATCACATTTATGAGAGTTTTTGTACATGTAGGTCTCACAGATATCACATTTATGAGAGTTTTTGTACATGTAGCCTATTCAGAGGAATTGCCATGATTTTATCAGTAATTCTTCGGTAAGATGCCATCTAAATGAGCCTGGTGCCCTAAGTTGGCAAATAAAATTTAATGCATCTCATCCCATCTTTGAGAGAATGTACAGACAAGTAGATAACTTATTACTGGTAGAACTGCTACTAAAAACAGCTGAACAATCTGAACCTCTCCAATACTGGTAATCTCCACATGGCCCAGAGTCGAAATTAGCAGAAAAGAACAGTATAGTGTTTGCTGGTGGGGAGTGTAATTTAGTCTGAGAGTTGTGTCACTATTAATGCAGTCAGAGTGCTGGAACAGGCACTACATCAACCACAGACTCCTCTTTCTAGAAGTAGTAGGGTTTAGCATCGTTTCCAACCTTGTTTCAGTCATATCACGACGGCGCCTACATGTGCCAGAGCACGAGAGTGCTCACAGTTCCTATTACACTGGACACTGATCAGCCCAGCCAGTACAGCACTCGGTCACCCATCCAAGTATTGACTGAGCTCAACGTTGCTTAACTTCGGTGATCTGATGAGAACCGGTGTGTCCAATGCTATAAGCCGTAAATTGTGTGAGTGAATGAGTGAGTGAATAGGGTTTAACGTTGCTTTCAAACATTTTTTCAGCTATATCACGACGGGGAAGGTAGGGAAGGGGAAGGGGCAGGGATACCTACAGATCTGAAGCTGCCATCTTTAAAGCTATGGGTGGTGAAGTCCAAAATGTTTTGATTCTGAGAACGTCGCCATTTGATTATGATTGTATTGTATTAGATTCTCATACCATTATATGCTTGGTTCTGAGAATAAACTTCAATTCAATTCAATTCAATTCAATTTCTATGGAATACACAATCTCCATTTTCCCCAGCTTTGTAACAAATGATGGATTTCGCTCCAATTTTACATGGATACAATGTAGCTATATGGGGTCAACCAGTCAAGGAGACATCGTACACCATTAAAGAGGTCAATAGGTCAAATGTTAAGGTGACCTAAATATCAGCAAATTAAAAACAAATGCAAAATTTCACATCAAATGCAGGTTTATTACGATTTCGCAGATTTTTGGGAATCCAGGTTTCCTTATTCATGATGGCTGTGTTAAACCTACGCTGAACTTTCCAATTTTCGACAGTCTAAAATTGAAATTTGGATCTTTGGAAAGTTAGATCTTTGGCTAACACAAACTATGTGCGGTGTCTGAACAGCTATGGCCTGATGAATTACATTGGAAATTTTGGATTTGGAATCCTACATTTTTTAGGAAAGAAAAAATGATAAATCTAAATGATTAAATTTCTGGTTTCTCACCCCAGACATGATATTTTTTTTGGTGTATTTTAGGCTCTATGATATAATGTCATGGTTATATGTTTGCCTCAGGTTCGTTTATCATCTTGCTCGCCAGGAAAGAGGGGCAGGCCTGAGGGGGCTGGATTTCATTCTTTTAATCCGAAGTATTCCATTTTCAACAATATTTCAGTCATATCATGATGCCTGGGTCCTATTCTCTTTTTACACCCAGAAACTCAATGCGTGCCTCCGTTAGTCACCTCTTACGACATTAATGACATGCTGTCAGAGAAGCTGAGACCCTTATTAAACTGACCTGAGGTGTGCACTACATCATCTCTGGTTAATCCCCGAGAGCCCCACGGGGCCGGGTAGGCAGGCAGTGATGATAAAATATTGAGTTTAATGAGCCTAACTAAAAACAGTCAAAATTTGAGAAGACGTTTGTAGACAATACATGTACTCCTTGACTGGGAATTGTGATCCAAAGTAACATGTATTACAAATCAATCAAGAGATTATCGCAGTACTCCTCCCCCAGCTCCACACAACCACCCCTCCAGCTGTGTGTGAACCACCCACCCCACCCCTCCAACTGTGTGTGAACCATCCACCCCACCCCTCCAACCGTGTGTGAATCACCCACCCCACCCCTCCAGCTATGTACATGTATGTGTGAGAAAAGAAAAGAAGCTTGGGACTTCACATGAGAGAAATTTCAAACCTACAGCTGAGCAGGTACATATATTATTTAGGTGAACATTAAAACTAAGCATTTTTTTTTTCAATGTTTGAAGAATAATCAGAGAGGTAAGCAGACTTTTTTAGACAGAGCATTTACCTGTATATGGCCTGAAGGCACACAATCACGTACAGGTATATATGCTGGCTCCAACTCATACAGGTGTATAACACATTAACCAGGTGTCTCCACATGTACCTGTCCCAGCCAGATGCCAAGTTTAACCACGTTACCACTTAAT
The DNA here is from genome assembly GCA_036873755.1 of Hanleya hanleyi. NCBI lineage: Eukaryota > Metazoa > Mollusca > Polyplacophora > Lepidopleurida > Hanleyidae > Hanleya > Hanleya hanleyi. The sequence goes on along the minus strand of JAVTVY010029085.1, from coordinate 31,172 downwards.
AGAGGCAGACAGACGATCAGGTTACTAGATAAACCACATCATCACAAAACCTCACTGAGTGGGGTGAAACCTGAACCAGTCATTACACTGTGGGGAACTCTGATACAGTCCGACTGACTACCTGGACTGTCTGGCTCGTCTACCTGGCCTGATCAGTCCGCCAGCCCTCCTGTGAGCTCTGTGATTCCACTATAACCCAGGGAGAAAGTATGCCCCTTCACGCCTCACTGCCTCAGAATAGGGGGGAGCTACAACAGGGAACAGCAGGGACAACAAAGCAATTTCACACTGCCAAGTTTGGACAGAGACTATGACACAATGCTGCTAACGTGGTTAAGTTAAGATACTATATAATGTAGGGAAGATTGCAGGCGCTGGGACACTTTGTACTTTTAGTGGGCTCGTTCCAGAATACTTGGTAGAAATAATCAAATCGGCAGCGAAAGTAAATACAGGTGTATTGTATATACACCTGGACAGGCCAAGTGCCGAGGAAGAATTGTACACTGTGAATCTACATTTACACACTCTTGAAGGCAAAGTCTTCAGACCTGCAGGTGTACAAATATACACAGCACAGACCCACAGATCACACATTGAATTTACAGAATTCATGTGTTTGCCTGGGGTTTAAAGGGTTGTACAATTTCTCAGAGAAGAATCCGTACCAATACAATGTACATGTACAAACCATCACATCCTACTACAAAATCTTCAGACAAACATGTACATGGGCTGTGTCAGGCAGCAAAGTTCATTCCATTGTGACATTGATTCTCAGTTTGGTAATATTATACTTCCCACATCAAACCTTGCATTTAGTACCCAAAGTCATTACAATATTTAGTGATTTTGAACACATCACAAGCATGAAAGACAATTGACAAATCTGCTGTTTCCAGCAATGTCACTTTGGTTGCCATTTTGGAAATGTTGCTTTTCTGGGATATAATATATCAATAATAAATTTGGTACCGCAAAAGGATCATAGATTTTCTTTTCTTTTTAAGAAATATCATCTTTTCATGAATACCCATTTTTCCTGGTCTGGAAAAGTAAATACAGGCAAATGGAGTCTCTGATTCATGGGAACCTGTCAATGTCATGCACATGCAATTTTGATGACAAAATTATGCTTTTGTTGAACGCAGAATCAGAACTCCTTACTCCCCCTTCCTCCTGCTATGTACGAAGATGCATGTCTTCCTGAAACACTTCAAACATGTCTGTACACATGTTAGTGAGGCAAGATAAAGTCTCTAATAAATTTCATCACCCTCTATTAAATATCATTCAAATTATGGAAGAAATAATGGATTATCTGCATGACTTTGGACTACATATTCTGTCAACTTCCTGTTCTAATAAAGGAGGTGTTCGCTTTAGGTGGATATTTTTCCCTTCAGAGTCGCTCTCTGCTGCTCTATTGTCTCGCTCCGAGACGGCCGGTAAAGTGTGACGTAATGTTGAGGTGTTTCCCAGCTCTTTGGCAGACAGGCGAGGCCAGTCTAATGGGAAATTCTGGTTCATATTCTTATACGGTTACCATTAGTATTTTCAGAACGACCCAGATATTTACGAACAATAATCAATTATATTAATATATAAACCGACTCAAAAACTGAAAAATCACTGCCAAAAGTTCGGCGAACAATAATTAAGGAAGTCACTGCAAAAAAAAAACAAAAAAAAACATATTAGCACATGCATAATCACCTGGGAAAGCAAGCGTCACCACTTGTTGAGGGTCATTTCCTTAATAAAGGCCTTGATATAAGACAAGTTTAACGTTATAACTTTTCAATTCATAGTTACAACTTTCCGCTGCCCTAAAGGCCCATTCTCACGATGCGATTTGTAGCAACAACTCGGCGGGGGAATCCCCGGATTTGTAGCTTGCAACTAATCGCATGAAATAGGATCTGCCCTATTTCATGCGACTTGTAGCATGCGACTAAAATCGTACGAGTGTTCTCATGATGCAACTGAGTTGTATACTACAAGTTGTTACTACAAATCGTATCGTGAGAATGGGCCTTAAGATGAAATTATGTATGTGTAACAATTAATTTTTTGCTCTGCTGGATCGTCAGAATATTCGAATACTGAACAAGTGGTCTGGCTGTGTGTGTGGAGTTGTTTGTGTGAAATTCTATTCACGAATTATAATAAAATAAGGGATTATGTGCGTTAGGGGTTCGCTGTCTTTATTTCACGTCACTATTTGCACTTTAAAGTCCAAAAAGAAGATAAGAGAAAAAAGGAAAAAATGAAGAAAAAAAAATTCTCGGGAATTTGGGGATTCGAACCAAACTGTTGGTTTTCTTTTAATCTGTAGTCCGACACTCTAACCATTGGGCCAAGCTGCTGTTACAATTATCAACTTCAGGAATCATGTGCCAAATGGCGGTGAACTACACCCTTTCAGAGCATTACAAGCGTTTTGACATATTTCAATATTATGAAAATATGACACCTTTAACCAAAACGATTCTTCAGTATCATTTTGGATCAAACCTACCGCATTTTGATATGTAAGACTCGTTTTGGTTAAAGGTGTCATATTTTATATATGAAGGGAATTCCCTTCAAGAATATCGCCAAAAATTGCAAAAACAAACATATGCTTATTTTTTATCACTCGTAATATTTCTTTGACAAGTCTCTTCTCGGTGAAAATTGAGAATATGAAAATTCAGTATTTTCTCTCTCAAGCTAATAACTTTTAAAGTAAACGAGAGGAAATTATATTTTCGGTTTATAAACGCAACACAATAAGGAAAAAAATACGGTCAAACCGAACACCTCCTTTGATAAAACTGTTTTTATGATGGGATATTTCATTTTCTCTGACGGAAACTTTTGAGTGAGGGAGCGAATAAAATTTAAGGTCACTTTCAACAATATTTCAGCTACATCGCGACGAACCTGCTAAGCACCACCCAGCCAAGTTGTGTTCCTGCTACTTCAAAGAAGAAATCTTTGAAGCAGCATGGAACCAGACACCCTCCATCCACAATTTTTGAGAAGTTACCCCAGTTAGTCACCTCTTATGACAAGCTGGCAGAGGAGCTGAGGCCCGTGAATTCTTACAATGACCTGGGGGTGTGCACGACACCCCAGGTCAAGCCCCACAAGCCCCACTGGGATAATCAGAATAAGCTGAAAATATGAACTCGTCTGGGATAGAATTATTTTACATGTTAGTGATACTGAAATAAACTCTTACTGTGAATACAGGGACAACCAACAGGATTCCTCAGGTAGACACAAACCTACACAGGTAAATGTATATGTACACAGGTCTACAGGCATGTAGCACTAGCTCACAGGGGCCCTGTACAGCAGTCACAACCGCCTGTTTACATGACACGAACACATCTGAGTGGAAGAGAGCTTGTGCAGGTGCTCCTCACAGCATAACCAAACATCTGGGAGCTCCCGACCCAAGTCCAGTATCTCCAGAATTAGTCGAGAAAAGGAGAAATCTTTTCAAATGATCCGAAAGACCCGAGAGAAAGTCTCCCGGTCCTAGAGTCAATAACTCCTATTCTCCCATTTCCCCTCACTGTCAACTGACTGCCATTCTGAAATAGCCTAGGACAACAGTCTCGCCCCGAATGAGCAAATTCAATAGCGCGGAGCAAGCTTTTCTTCCCGTGATATTCAGCGAGTTTAATATCCCGTCCCCCATAATACAGTGGCTGGGGATTTCGTATGTGCTTCTTGCTTTTATTGCTATATATTCTCACCTGAAAGCTATAAAACTGACTCTTCTAAAGAAGGAAACGGATACAATATACCAGGCACAGTGTTAAATGTATATGGTTACAAGCCTGCAGTAACAGGGCTAGCTGGTCACCCTACATGTAGCAGTTACAATGATCGAGTCCCCAAATAAAAGCGGTACGGCCATTTTGTGTGTTGTTATGTTTCGCATCAATTTGGCAGTCTTTAAAAAATCAACGAAGGAAGGGGGGAAACTCAATACAAATAAACACAAAAAATAGCATTGAAAGTAAACCACTGAGTTACTTTATCTGCTGAATTCAATGTCAAACTTATTCACTCGCGTTGGGGCAACAAATAAGCAAAACAAACTTGGTCATGAAAAAAGTTTGAATGCATTAATTATGGTACGGCACAGGCACACACTTTCTAATATGATTAGGTACTTACATGTACATGTAGTTAAATTGACTTTCTGCAGCAGAAAATATCTACGATCAGAACAATGGACTACGACAATAAACCAGAATTATATTAATTTTATTAAAAAAAAAAAACCCCATTGTTTTGGGCACCAACTTATGGTCCCAACCCCATTTTGTCTGTTCCAAATTGACGTATTAACTACTGCCGGTCATTTCCACCTAAACGTTGCACCAACATCAGCATTTTATTCTCTGTTTTGTCACTTAAGTAAGATATTTTAAGAACTACAAGTTTCAGAAAAAACTATTTTTTGAAAATTCAGTTAGTGCATTTGCAGCGAATTAGGGGTCAAAGGTCGATGATTTTTTTTTTCGTTTTAGGTCAGAAGATGGCAGAATTCCAAACTATCCTTGTTTCTCAGCAATTTCTGCAATGAAGCTGTTTCAATCATTTTGTATCAAAGTATTGGGTATATTTTTCCTAGCCGAAGAAATTTTCATTTTATCTTGCATATTTTTTGCTTTATTAAAAAAACAAAATGGTCGATTGAAATGTCCTGTCTGTCACAAAACAAAATGCATTTTCTTGGCTATTATGTAATTGACTGTAAATATTATCTCCTATAGTACATGTAATTGAAAACATTGATCAAATGATTATTTTTTCTCCGGTTAATTGCTTTAAATAGAAATGTCACTGTGTGACAGACGGGACAGTTACAAAGTAGTAACTTGAAGACGATTCCTTGAATAAAGCTAAAAGCTGGTGCAAAAATGTTACAATGTTTGAAAAAAGAAACAATGAAGCAACTGAGCTCAGTACATGGACCTGACCCACAAAAATTTAGCAAATTTTCCACAACTTGAAAATAGAAAACTTTCTTCAAAGAAAGCTTGAGTTGTATATCTCATATTTGAACTGAATGTGGATGATGAATTAAAATTGGATTAATATCAGGTATTTCTATCAAAGTACATGCATCATACATGTATGCATATTTGGAATGAAAAGCTGTTTGCATGTATTTTTACTACATGTATACAATATTAAATTTAGTACCAGTGAACAGATTGAATTTCAGATGGTTATAGATGTACGATACACTGAGCATAAAACACAACCAAACCAAATGAAATTGTGATGGACCAAATTGGTAAATCAAACAACAGTTGTGCAAAACAGAATTTGTTTTTCACATAATAAAGAATCATGTGTGGTTCCAAATAAGATGCTTACAGGTAACAGAAGGGGGCAAGGTTGACAAATTTGAGTGTGAACATGGGGCCGTGTGGTACAGCTATGAAAGCAATAATTCTGTTATGCCAAATTTACCCACAATTTTTAACTCAAGAGGGTTTTATCAACTTTAACAACATTCAGGAATCCTCATTCTTCTCAAAACTCTATCCACAAGGACACTGATATTGCGATAATAGATGTCCCGTATGTCACAAAATTTGTCCCTTCTGTGACACAGGTTAATAATTATTTTCCAGAAAAAATGGGACTGATGGAAAAACTTTGACACTTGTTTCTGACTTACTGTGTGTTGTGCTTAAGTTTTATTTGATTTACAGTTCAAACTGAATTTGCAGTGAGATAGATTTTCATGCTGAATGACTAGTGCTCAATATGCATGGTCCTTGCATGTCCCGTCTGTCACATTTTGCAGTTTTAATTACTGAGATTTAATTAGTAAGAGTTGAATTAATATTTTTGCTTGGGTTTGAAGTACAACCACTTGACTTAGTAATGACACTTTTATTTCAATTTTATTTGCAATAGTTTATAATAAAAGTTTATATGATCACTTCATGTATGGTATCTTTTGTCCTGTCTGTCACAGTGGAAATGACCTGCTGTAATAAAGCCCATTAGAGTAAGTTTACCATCCAACTTGCAAGGATTGTACAGTGCTGGCCAGCTGATTGTATCTTCAGCATACATGCATATATGTATACAGGGCGCATATTTCAATTTTGTAATAGACTGAACTTTCTGTGGCACCATAATATATAGAGACTGAATGCCAGATTTTTAGGGACGAAATCAGTCAGAGAACATCACACCTACAGTAGGGTATGTCTGACACTGGGAGAAAGGATATAATCAAATCCAAACTGCTCAGACATTGGGAGAATGGACAAAAGCAAATCCTGACTGCTCTGACATTGACAGAATGGACACAACCAAATCCAGACTAAATTGACACGAGGAAAATGGATACATCCTTGTCTGCTCAGACATTGGGAGAATGGAGACAACCAAATCCAAACTGCTCTGACATTGGGAGAATGGAGACAGCCAAATCCAAACTGCTCTGACATTGGGAGAATGAACACAGCCAAATCCAAACTGCTCTGACATTGAGAGAATGGAGACAACCAAATTCAAACTGCTCTGACATTGGGAGAATGGAGACAACCAAATCCAAACTGCTCTGACATTGGGAGAATGAACACAGCCAAATCCAAACTGCTCTGACATTGGGAGAATGAACACAGCCAAATCCAAACTGCTCTGACATTGGGAGAATGAACACAGCCAAATCCAAACTGCTCTGACATTAGGAGAATGAACACAGCCAAATCCAAACTGCTCTGACATTGGGAGAATGGAGACAACCAAATCCAAACTGCTCTGACATTGAGAGAATGGAGACAACCAAATCCAAACTGCTCTGACATTGAGAGAATGGAGACAACCAAATCCAAACTGCTCTGACATTGACAGAATGGACACAACCAAATCCAGACTAAACTGACATGAGGAAAATGGACACACCCAAATCTGCTCTGACACTGGGAGAATGGAAACAACCAAATGATGAAATCCAGACTGAATTGACCAAAGGGAAATGGACACAACCAAATCCAGACTGAATTAACAGGAGAATGGACACAACTAGATCTAAAACTGATCTGACATTGGGAGAAAGGACACAACCAAATCCAGACTGAAATGACAGAAGAATGGACACCATCAAATCCAGAATGCTTTGACATGAGAATGGACACAACCAAATCCAAACTGCTTTGACATTGGAAGAATGGACACAGTCAAATCCAAACACTGAATGTACTAACTATACACTTGCAGAATCATATGATACATGTAGGACAGTGTACATGTATGGTATAACTCTTTGGTAGAGCTGTTCTCCCAGTAAATGCTCTGAAAATTCAATAACCCTTTCTAAAATTGAATTGAATCAGTCATTCTAATCAACTTGATCACCTTCCAAAATCATTAAACTAACAAAGAAATAATGAATCATCTACATGTACTTCCTGTTCTAAAAAATTTGAGAAAGAGAAAATTTCATTTAATGTTGCATTCAGCAATATTTCAGCTCTACAGCCACTAATAAAACTGATCACCTCCAATTTGATGGTGGAAAATTCAACTTCCCATGATTCCCATTGCTGAACTGAACGCGAAGTTAAACCTTAAAGTGTAATTGTGGTACTTTTGCAAGTTTATGTCATATTGAAGATAACCTTCCAAATTATAGGATTTATACATGTACATGTATCCCTTTTCTTGTTTTACAATTTTTATTTAACAAATTCAATGTTAGTAATGTTATTGTAGAGCACAGCACCACAAGCATGTCAGAACTTTTGACGTTATTATGGAACTATTAATCACGTCGCAATGCAACATTGTCGCAAAATCTGATCAATTCTTTGCATTGTTGTAACATCCCGCAGACTGTGCAGGACGCTCTTACTATAACGTCGTCAATGTCATCTCCGACGTTAAAAGAGGCAGTCACGATTTCTCTTCCATTGTAGGGAGCTGCTTTTGAATCCTCTGAGACAGACTACGAGTGGAATGTTGAGGAAAACTTTATTACGATTTATTATTCACATCGTTATCTCAAATATGATGTTACTTTTTGTTACACTTAAATTCTCTCTCTCTCTTTACCATACTCAAACATGTAAAATGTATAGCAAAATGTATCCCCAAAAAACAAAGCAGGGGATTAATGCTGAAAACATATGAATACATGTACTGTATATACACACCCTGAGGCAACCATAAAAATGTAAAATGTATTCCACAGACATGACCAAGTACATACACGAGGCTCATATTATACACATGTTTATTTCATTTCTGTCTTTGCAACATTCAATCTAGGTAGCTGTACATGTTTGACAGGTGGTATACAGTTCATATTTTTGCCCTGATCCCTGTGTGTTTTCCTTTCTCTCCTCAAGAGTGAAACTATAAACTGAGAAGATAAGTGAATTACGGTAATCACTTTGAAATAATTCGATCACAGGAAGTGAAATTTCCCAATCTAAAATCTGGGGGCGATCAAATTTATTAGAACAGGAAGTTGACAAACTGGTTCAAAATCGTGCATATATTTCTTCATTATTTCAATGATTTTAGAGGGTGATCGATCAAATTTATTACGACTGAAAATTGGGAGCAAATGAATTTTGAGGGTGCGAAATAGCCCTTTGCCCGGGGCAACCTAAATTTCCTTTGGGCAACAAAATTCTGTCCAAATTGTAATGCATTTGGATGTGTTGGTTGCCCGTGCTTGCCGATGGGCAACTAGAATTTGTTCGTCTATTTCATACCCTGGGATTGAATTATTGGGGGATTACCATACTGTACAGAAATACTATATCAAGACCATTCACCCTATTTTTAACACTGGTCAGGCATTCTGATTTGAGGCGAGTGGTCCAGCTTAAAGCATGTATATTCATTTTATCAAGCCAATTTCTATGTTCTCACTTCAAACCTGCCTTGATTTATCTGACCACCTTCAGTGTTCATTGAAGATTGTGTGTAGAGTGACCTCATCCTCAAGCAGCCACGTCATTCCTCCTAGTATGGTGCTTGTATTGGCCCAATATATCGGTCAGCCAATCAATAACGCTCTTCTGTGACACATCTTGATATTCGAATGGTTTCTAGGTCAGTGATGTCTAATGTCTATTTATAAGTTCTTTGAACATTGAAGGGGGCCAGATATATCAAGGGAAGTTCGAAGTGGGAATGTAGAAATTGGCTTGATAAAATGAAGATGAGGACAGCTCGCCTCAAATCAGAGTGCCTGGACTACAGTCTCTTGTGTTCTTAACTCTTTCACCGATTTACCCCTGGGTTTGGCTTTATATAGACTAGGTGTACAAATTTCATCGAGAAATGATCGGTGAAAGGGTTAAAATCTTATAGAGCTGTTGATCACACTCGAGATTGTTTTTCCTCCAATATCGGTCTCCAATTTCCAATTTCCAGGAGAGTGATGAAACACTCCCTGAATAGAAGGTTAGGAGAGTGATGGAGTGAGATTGATCAAGAAACTGAGACTAGTTCCCTCAAATTGTAATCATACCATGGGAACCCGGGAATCTAATTCCCAACTACACTTACGGGAATCAAACAGATTGTTGTAAAATTTTAGAAATCTGTAAAGAAATGATAAGTTTTGATATTCTCGTGGATTCGCATAGAGTTACATGTATATGTTGAGAATCTGTTGGGATTATGGTAGATTTTGAAGAAAAGCGAGGCCTGACTTGGATGTCCATAATTTTAATTTGTGGGAATGTTACAGAAATCTGATTCCTAGCTAAAATTTAGCACGAAGATTGACCACACAAACATAAAATATTCACCACGTCGTGTTAGCTGAAAATTGAAATCCGGCTGCTGAAATTCCAATTTTTTTTAGATTTTCCTGGCAACAGGTGTAAATTCCTATCTTTTCCATGATTAAAATCTGCTAAATTTAGGCTGCTGAAATTCGAAACAGGCACCCCTTTTTTTCCAACTCAGTGGGATGATGTTATGCAACCCTGTAGTTGTGCCAAATCATATTTTTGGGGGTTGATAAATCTTCAACCCCATGCTGTGGGACAATCTCTCTGATTTCCTTGGACAACTCTCACTAAACGAGTACAAATACTACAATAGATCAGCTGTTCCATCTGCTATCCGATCAATGACCCACGCAACTGGTGTAAATATTCCTTTGCTACAACATGGTCTGGCACCCATTTTTCTTAACGAAGTACCATTTTGTGGATCTAAGCTGCATGAATAAGCTTTAATATATTCAATGATCAATCTGGTCACAATTTGAATATTTTAGAGGACCGAAGCTCTACCTCTGGGAACAAGATGGCAGCTGACAATGGCTGAGCACAATGTGACTGTGCTATGGAACAGTCAGACAACAAACTAAAGGGGGATATACCAGTCACATCACTCAGACTGAAGTGAACCTTGCTCACCCAAAACAGCCCATCATGCAATGCATGACATTGACCACCCTTCTTAGATTCAAGATTTTTTTATTTGCTAATCACAGCGCTCATTATTAGGCAAACAATCACAAAATATACATTTGATTCACTTGATTTGATGACTGAATTTTCAATAATGGCTTTACTGCCTTGTTAAGTACATTTGTACCAAAAAAAAAGGAATCTAAAGGAACTCCCATACATAAAGGGAAATGGATAATGAATTAATCAGCAGATCCAATACAGGGTGAGGCTGATGCGAAACATGGCAATTATAGGGTTATCAATACTGGAGTACTCTTTAGAAAAACTTCAGATGTTTACTGTACATCAGAAAAGGTGGTGACCAATGACATACCTGGAAGTTTGTTTTTGGGCAGCAGTCTTGGATTGTTTTAGTTATACCATGAAGTTTATTATAATATTAAGCTTAATAAACTCAACTGTTATGTATTAGAGTTTCACGTGGCATCTGCACATGGATCAAAGTTCGTCGACAATACATGTTCAAATTTATTTCAACAGTTCAAGGAAAAGGACTAACTGGGATATATATCCCAATTAAGATAAAATATCCCACTTTGGAAATAGTCTTTATACATGTACTTCTATATCTTCAAGCTGGCATATTTTAAAAGCTATTCTGTTCATGTAAAGACACACAACAGTGTAGCCACGACTGTTCCTATCAATAATGCCTACGGTTTATAGTAACAGGTGACGTGTATGGATCTCCTTGTGCTATAACCTGTACCGTATAAACTTTCATTTTGATGCTCCTTACCAGGCAGTTATTTTCTTGAAGCGGATTCTTTCTCTTCCACGCTTGTCACTTTTATTAGATTTCACGGTGCTGGGGATTAGCTGTACACGAGCCGTTTTCACATTGACCCCGACCTCCCCCATTCGCTGAACAGAAGTTGCAAATCTCGTTCCACTCTCGCTGGACAGGTTCCGGTTCTGGGTTTATGAAGATCCCAGTTTTCAACACTCTCGCAGTCGCGTCCTTTCCGTGAAGTCGGCATTCGTTACTCTTTTATTATGTATGCATACTGCATGAAATATATTTTCAGACGATATGTTTGGAAGCAACAACAATAGTATTTACATTTTCTCGTCTTGTGAACTTGACCGGATCCTGTCCAGTGCAATGTATTATGGGGGACTCCTGCTCCCCGAATATTACGGTAGACGCCATATTTTGCAAGTGCACAGGCATAGTGACCCAAATATACACAATATAGAGCCTACCGTAAGATGTGATTACGGCTCGTGTACAGCTAATCACCAGCACCGGGAAATTTGATAAAAGTGACAAGCGTGCGGGAGAAGGAATTAGCTTCCAGAAAATAACCGGTAAGGAGCATCAAAATGAGTGAGTGAATATGATTTAACGTCACCTTCAATTATATTTCAGTCATATCACAATGTTGGGTCCTATTCCTTTTCACACCCGGCAACCACACGGTTGGTGTCCTATTCCTTTTCATACCCGGGAACCCCACGGGTGCCTCAGTTAGTCGCTGTCAAGCTCTCTGAGGAGCTGAGGCCTATTCTCACCATGACCTGCAGTGTGCACAACGACATCCCAGGTCAATCCCCAGAAGCCCCAAGGGGCACATAAAAAAAATACGGTACGGGTTATTAGCACAAGGAGATCCATACACGTCGCCTGTGACTATCAACCGCAGGCATTATCGATAGGAACAGTTGTGGCTAACAAGTGGTGGATGATGGGAAATATACTGCAACTTCAACAACACGAAAAAATAATTCATTTAATTGCAATATTACAGAGAATAATTTCAGCAAGAAAAAGTCAGCAAAACTATACAATCAGACTGACAGTTTTGTGAAGTAGTTTCTACCTTGTTTTTGTAGTTTGGATGCTGAAATTCACCATTGCCAGTTTAGTATGAAAATCGGTGAAAATAACCCAATTAGGATATATTAATTTACCTGAATTTACCTGAATCCTCGGGTCGGTTAGAAAGCACTAATAGTGCTTGTTATGATCCATCAAGTCGGTTACTAAATGTACTGCATGTAGTGCGCATGGCATAATATCCAAACTTGGATTTTATATCCCAAGTGGGATATATATCCCAGTTATCCTTCTGCTCCGACCTGTTCAATTCTGTGTCAAATGTACATACTATTGTTACTCTGGTTAATTGTTCGATTTAATTTGTACTCTGCCTCTTATGGTGTTTGTGCAATAAATACTTGAACTTGAACTTGAACTTGATGAAGTGACTCAGAAGAGACGCGCGAAAACTGGGAGCCCGGTGATATAATTTTTTTTTGTTTTTCTCCATCTGTTGAAATTAATTCATAAATTTCTCTATACCTATGCTGGTTAGAAAAAGAATAGTGGTTACGGGTTCAGATAAACAGAGATAACATGGTTCAACGAAATAATCAACCGGTCCAGCGAGAATGAGTTTGTTTGACCGCATTCTACATGCTTTGCCGACATATCGTCTCCAGTCTGCCCGAGAAAAAAAATATCGACTCGATTCGGTCGCTGAGCGGAAATACAAACATGATTTGAAGAACATTTTCACAACAATCAATTATCAAAATAGGTAGGAAATATCGTTCATCAAATACAGCAACTACAAGTCACAACTATTATGCAACTAACAGGGAATATTTTAAAGAAAACTTACCAAACACGGTGAGGGAAAGCAAGACTTCAACGGCCCCAATGGAGGCCATTTTGATCGCCGTGCACGAATGGCTGTTACTTTTTCCTCCCGCCGCATTATTGTAGTAGCAGTGGCGCGAAACTCGCAGCTACAAGCCTGAGAGGTTCCAGAAGATACAGTAATCGGTATATTATTTTAGGGACAATTTAACTACTTCTTTAATCAAATTTAGATAGTTCAAATAAAGTTAAAACGAGAAGGTATAGTTTAAGATGAAAAACAAACTAAAATTGTTGTTGTTGTTGTATTGATGATGAGTAAAATCCTTTCAGTGGTGAAATAATTAGGTGCATGCCTAATCAGTACAATTTAATTTACTATTGAAAGAGGATGGACACCTGGGTACAATTTAATGGCATCGATTTATTAGCTCAGATGTGTGTAATAGTTTGTTTATTTTTGTTCATAAAACGGACTATATCATGCGCCCGTGACCAAACAGTTGGGACACTTTTGCTGGGACGCACAGGGACATTGTAATCAAATGGTGAAATTTGCTTTGATCCTAATATGTTATTAAATATGCATTATTTTGATTCCTGGATAGATAAGATAAGATTTATTTGCACAAGTCCACCCGGCAACGCATGATACACATTAACAAAATAGATAGAATAGATATAGATAGAAGTAATTACTAATCTCATCGGATTTAATGAGTTTATTAAAACTTTCGAAATCAGATACTATACAGTTATGATGGGAGTCTCCTTTTTTCAAATTTGGCTTCGGAGAAATATTTTATGTAACACAGGGGGTTGAAATATCAACTAACTCAGACGTCGCTGTTCTGCATGAATGAATCGACTCGGGTGTTTGATTTCCCACCTGTAGAAAGCTCACATAGCCCAGTATAATCGACCTTAATTACCCTACAATGACCGGGTTAGGTACAGGTGTGATTATTCAATTCACACCTGCTAGCAAATAGTCCCCCATATATTTTGGATTAGTTTTAGATTAAGGACACGTTCTCCTGTCATGCTGTAAATATCCTGACCGTAGGAAGTAGTTTATGTCAGAAATATCTAATATCATTGATGTTAACAATAGTTGAGATGATTAATTTGTTCAACTTATGTCATGTGGGAATAGATTAGCCATAAAAATTCTTGCACTTTTTGTGTACGACTGCTTCTCAGAAATAGTACCCATGAGTATTTCCATGCCAACTGGTAACGGCAATGGTAAATAATGACTGTGAGGCAAGGGGCTTTGCTTACCCGGCTTTGTATGGCATGAATTATGAATGTGTGTATGTGTGGTCAAGTGCGTAGACAAGGGGAGGCTTCGCCCCCCCCCCCCCAAATATTGACGACCGGCAAAAAAAAAAAAAAAAAAAACAGGAAAGAAAGAATCAGAGAGCAAACATAGCAGAGAAGTAAATGTTTATCTTGTCACATATCTTTATCAATTGTTGCATAATACAGGGGAAGTAAATTAGGCCCCTATTTATCATTAACAATGCTTACCAGCAGGACTGCAATAAGATTGCAATCGGTCAGTGAACAAAGCAACAGATTGGCGATATCGGGCTCAAACACCTCACGCGACTTTCTACGAGAAACGAATAATGTGCTCCAATCCAATCAAATATCGCCCATTTCGACAAAACACGTCAACACGTTGGCTGAACAGATTTTTCACCATAATTTTTTTTTAATTCAGATCCCAGTCATTAACTGGTGTAAATATGATGAATATGGATAATTTTCGCTTGTATTCCGAGAAAGAACCACTAAGCTTACATTTTTGATAAGTTTGGCAACTTGAGATCGAAATAGTCCAGGTATCATTGATTAAAGATACTTAGTAGGTTAACGAGAAAGCAAAGCGATCCAACTAACGAACACCAGAACTCATGCGGTCAGCCACGCGTCAATGCACCGCCCCTGCTATCGAGGCAAAATAGTATTGTCTAAGGATTAACTTGAATTATAGTGCAAACCTGGGATTGAATGATCATTTCAGCTTGTATATCAGTGTAGTGATCGCCACTGTTTTCACAAATTAAAAGTTCAACTTTTACAATCTTTTACTGCTCAGATACTCCGAGTGAGCGCCAATTTACAATCAATTTTCAAAAAAAAAAAAAAAAAACGCTGCGAGGGGGGGGGAGACCCCACTCTCACACTCTCCCCCTAAGCCCCCCCCCCCCCACCAACTTCACAACTTGTCTGCATGTGTGGATGTAATGAATTTGAGTAATATTGTCTTATATGTATGCATGCATTCTTAACCCTATGTGGTAATTTTTTACATGATAAACTACTCTATTCTGTATCACACCTGTAACCATCTGGGTCATCGATCTATACGCGGTAAGACTTATGGATGGCGAAGTGTACACAATGATTGTGTACACAATGATTGTGTACAATGATTGTGTACAATGATTGTGTAGCTCACTGAAACTATAAGGGTCTTTTTGAGCCTATTTGCATGATTTTTTTTTGTGCACAGAGAGGCATACTATGGAAGCCGATAGCGGCCACTCGCGTTCTCGCTATCTCGCCTGTAGATTTGGCCAGGCGAAATGGCGAAAATACGAGAATTAGGGGCGCGAATGGCCGATAGCGGCCATCAAAAAGGTCGCGGCACGATAACACGAGAACACGCGAACGATGCCATTAGCGAGTCGCGACCTACCATTCGCGTGTTCTCGTCTTCTCGCATACTCGCCTCTGGATAGGTCGCGGCACGCGAACACGCGAACGCGCGAATGGCCGATAGCGGCCATCAAAAAGGTCGCCCCACGATAACACGAGAACACGCGAATGATACCATTAGCGAATCGCGACCTACCATTCGCGTGTTCTCGTCTTCTCGCATACTCGTCTCGGGATAGGTCGCGGCACGCGAACACGCGAACGCGCGAATGGCCGATAGCGGCCATCAAGAAGGTCGCGGCACAATAATATAAATCTGAATATAATTTAATACGAAACGAAATTTAGTATTTTTCCGTTTTACAAAATGAAATCCGATGATACAGTCAAGCGACAGACAAAGGAACAGTACTTCATTCAGAAGTTCAAATGTGAATTAAACTGTTACTAATACCTTTATTGATATATGAACTGTGGAATTGAACAATTAATTATTTCTTTTATGCATGTATCGACTGAAAAAGGAGATGTCAGGCCTACCGAAATTTAAAACAACATGTAACCTGTTATATTTTGAAACTCCCAAAACTCTCAGATAATAAATATTCTTCTCGAAATTTGGTTTGAAAAGCATCAGCAAGCATATAAAAAGGAACGAAAATCAATAAAGAGATGGAAACTACATGGTCTTTGCTCTGTCTTGTTCTACTCTTGTTTATGTCAGCTCGTGCGTCGCCTCCAAAAATACGCATAAACACCCTTTTCCTCAAACATATCAGCAGAACGATCTCCCTTGATCAAATGGAGATCTGCAACCTTCCATTTGTCTGCAATGTGATGTTGAGAGTCAGAAAAGTCCGTTAGCTGTTCACATAGTGTTCACAGATAGAAAAGGTTGATAACTATCACCCCGAGAAAGTGATGAGTTTGGGCCATCACTCTTTTTTTACCATCACTTTTAAAAACGATATAATCACATCTGAAGAGTGATGAGCAATGAGTGTAAGGTGATGAGGCAAAATCATCACCCTTAAAAGATGATGACCATCATAACTCTTCATTGATGATCAGAACTGGCCATCACCTTTTTTCTGGCTCTGTTGGAGAATGAATGTTTCTGGTTCAAGACGTGGCACTGTGTCTCAACCTATTGACCTACAGCTGTCCTAAAACGGGACTCTCCTGAAATAAATAACAATATGCAAAATAGGGTCTGAAAGCCAGAAACACGTTTGTTTTTTTTGTTTTTTTTTTTTTTTTTTTTTACATTTTGGCCAAAGTGTAAGTGAAGCAATCCATTATAAATGCCTCTTGTTCTAGATGTCATTGTACCACGCCTCTGAGGGCCAACTTGGATACGGCACAAGCTGGGCCCGTAATCGTCCTAACCAATTGAAATTGTCAGTCCTAAACTAGATCGAGAAGCAGGTGCCAATATGGGGCTATGTTGGGGCACAAACTGCGGTCGGGAGATATGTATGCGAATTAAATTCGAAATAAAAAGTAAAATGTAGAGTTTTGAGCTAAACTGTATATTGTACTGCTAAACCGGTTTCGTCCATTTTATGGTCTTTTCAATAGCAATGATATAGTTGCCTTGCTGTTGAACATGCTGAAACGCATTTTTATATACAAATTAGACACTGGAGACATATTTACAATATACTGGAGAAGCCAAATCGTAAAACAGTTTGTTATAATCCGACAATGATATATACTATAGAACAAGAACTAAACAATTAGCTGCATTGCCCTGAAGTTGAACATAAGATGACATGTCCGTTGAGTTAGTTTTGCCTGACACGTCCAGACTTGATAAATGCATGGTTAGTTTTTACCGACAGTTGTCTGACATCTCCTTTTTCAGTCGATACATGCATAAAAGAAATAATTAATTGTTCAATTCCACAGTTCATATATCAATAAAGGTATTATTAACAGTTTAATTCACATTTGAACTTCTGAATGATGTACTGTTCCATTGTCTGTCGCTTGATTGTATCATCTCATCAGATTTCATTTTGTAAAACGGAAAAATACTAAATTTCGTTTCGTATTAAATTATATTCAGATTTATATTATTGTGCCGCGACCTTCTTGATGGCCGCTATCGGCCATTCGCGCGTTCGCGTGTTCGCGTGCCGCGACCTACCCTGAGGCGAGTATGCGAGAAGACGAGAACACGCGAATGGTAGGTCGCGACTCGCTAATGGCATCGTTCGCGTGTTCTCGTGTTATCGTGCCGCGACCTTTTTGATGGCCGCTATCGGCCATTCGCGCCCCTAATTCTCGTATTTTCGCCATCTCGCCTGGCCAAATCTACAGGGCGAGATTGCGAGAACGCGAGTGGCCGCTATCGGCTTCCATAGCATACACATGAATTCGAATCTGGAATTGTAAGTTCGAATTTACAACTACCATCCATCCCCCGCGCCCTCCCCGGCACACCACTCCCGAGTGTATGCAGTGGTTATACCTATTGAGGTTAATGCCCAGCTCAATCTCAGTAAATTCAGATATGATATCACGAATTTCCCAGATGTACCATCTTGGTTTACTCAATAGGTCGTGCCACCCAAAATTTGATTTTGCTTTTGTCAAAAAAAAAACAACAAACAAACAAACAAACAAAAAAACAAAACAAAAAACAACAACAATAACAATGGACAAACAATATGTATGCAGTGTATTTGATTATGCTGTCAAAGGCAACAATTCGTTCGCTGCAACGAATAATCAAAGG
The DNA here is from genome assembly GCA_036873755.1 of Hanleya hanleyi. Taxonomy (NCBI): domain Eukaryota; kingdom Metazoa; phylum Mollusca; class Polyplacophora; order Lepidopleurida; family Hanleyidae; genus Hanleya; species Hanleya hanleyi. The sequence goes on along the minus strand of JAVTVY010029085.1, from coordinate 12,676 downwards.
CCGGTGTTTACGGTTGGCAAGTATGTCATCTGTCTATTACAGTACACATTTTATTTCAATTCACACAAGGGCGCATAGCTTAAAATTCTTACGGTCAACACCTGTCAAGAAGTTGATCAGTTTGTTGCGCTTGAAATTAACTACTTCCTGCCTACTTCCTACTGAAAGATGAACGTCTAGATTTAATTAGGGAATCAGCCAGTTACAGTTTTGTTAATACTGCCGAACGTGTAAATCTTTTGGTAGTCTGAAGCCGATACACTCTTTCTGTAATAAACATTATATTCAGCTCCTACCAAAGACAGTCTGTGTTGCAGAAAACATGAGATTTTGGAATAACAGTTAGAAACTTTCTCCCATTCACTTTACTATACTGAGGATTCAAATAACATAATGCTTTCGAAAATATGTTTTTTATTAATTTTCTATTTTTAAATCGGTTAATTTGTACATTATGAAAAGTCGACTAGAGTTATTGACATTCGTCAGTGGTGTAAGGGACGTAACTCAATGTGTAAGGACATGCGAGTAGCCTCCCCTGCAACAAATACACATCGGGACAACCAATCATCTCACAAGGGCATAATAATATTCCAGCCACCAGTCAGATTTTCTAACAGGATTCCCGCCCAAGCAGCACACCACTGGAAGTATTCTGCATTATACCTCTGTTGGCATAGCGTTACAACGTTACCTTACCATGTTTTTCGAATTCAAAGACTTCAATATGAAATGAGAAATCTAAGACAGCTGATCTTCTCCGATACTGCCAAACAACTTGTTTGTCGAAGAACCCTGGTAGCTTTATTTACTACATCTTCACACACAAGCTGACTTCTCGGTTTACACTTTTAATTAGCCTATTCAAAGTGTGAGCGAATTGTGTATGAAGATGGATTTACTGTCGATCTGCTTCAGATCAGACATTGACTTTTATGTGAGAGAGAGAAGAGAGAAAAGAATTACGAACTGTTATCGTGAGCATCTTAAACTTTATCACTGTTGTCAAATAAAGGAGCTGGTCTGTTAAGTGTCTGCACAGCTATGGTTGTCTAGTTTGTTTGATCGCTGTCCAAAATATTTTGTGGCCTCCTCAGTAGTAGATAAAGCGCAAATCGGATGAGAAGGGTGCGTCAGTGAGGATGTGACATGGGTGTGAAATGGGACTACATGGCCATACGTGGTCTACATGCGTCATGCATGGTGTCGTATTGAAGCACTCGTGGTGTAGAATACGGCTGGGGCTGTCCACGTTGAGTGGTGATCTCATGATGCGCATGCGTATTCGAGTAGTGATAGAGGAAGGGAATGTTGGGATGCGCATGGGATGTTTGTGCGATCTATTAGACATCCTTGATCAAATATGGCGTGTATGAAGCTCTTTGGCTTAGAATAAGATTGGGGTGCTGTCCACGTTGACCAGTCACGTTATGGTGCTCATTTGTAGCTGAATATTAGAGAAACAGCATGTTTATTTGCATGCGCACTCGGATGGGTGAAACGTACACCTCTATACGTTAGCCCACAAGGGCAGGCATGCGGACATTGGAGATGCATGTGGACCCTGTATATAGAGAGATACTATTGAAGATAAATGACGTTACATCTGACTTCATTAGTGGTAAAGAAAGTGCAGCACTGTTTGGATAGGGTGCGTAAGTGTGTGGGTTGTATGGCCTGCAATATACGTCTACCTACATTCTTATACACTATTCCATAGGGTGGGCATGGGTGATGTATGTCGATTGACGTGTCTCTCGCCACACCATCGTATTTTAGTGATAAAGCTGTCGCTAATCTTCAGTGAAGTCCAATTACGGCAGATATACTTCAGACAGTCAACATATCAAAACTTAGGGTTGGCAAACGGATTATCAGATTTGATATATAACACCCCGTATGCTGTTATATGTTGAACCTGTAGGCCTACCATTGGAGACTGGGAACAACACAACAAGAAACAAGATCGATTTCTCAGGATAAAATAAACTTGTCTTTTATTCATATAGAAACATGTCCTTCAGGTCGGATTTGCCTTGCATCTATTTATGATCAATGAGAGGAATTACTATATTTTCATAGGGTGGACGCTTGCTGAAGTGCATAAAGCTATACGGGATGGCAGTAGTTGAATACTGTTGTAACCCAATGTACAGCTGTAGTTGAATAGTATAACCCAATGTGATTGCTTGGGGTGTTCATGCATTACTGTTAGGCGAAGGATGACTGCAGTCGAATACTGCAACCCTCTGCGAGTGCATGGCGTACTGTTACCCGATGTGTTGGCATGGAGTACTGTAACCCGATATGATTGCATGAGATGTCGTTACCCGATGTGATTGCATGGGGTACTGTAACCCAGTGTGATTGTATGGGGGGTACTGTAACCCGATCTGATTGTATGGGGTACTGTGACCCGATGTGTTTACATGAGGTGCTGTTACCCGATGTGATTGCATGGGGAACTGTACCCCGATATGATTGCATGAGGTACTGTAACCCGTTGTGAATACATGGGGTACCGTAACGCGATGAGATTGTATGGGGTACTGTAACCCGATGTGATTGAATGGGGTACTGTAACCCAGTGTGATTGTATGGGGGTACTGTAAACCGATGTGATTGTATGGGGTACTGTGACCCGATGCGATTGCATGGCGTACTGTTACCCGATGTGTTGGCATGGGGTACTGTACCCCGATATGATTGCATGAGGTACTGTAACCCGTTGTGAATACATGGGGTACCGTAACGCAATGTGATTGTATGGGGTACTGTAACCCGATGTGATTGTATGGGGTACTGTAACCCGATGTGATTGTATGGGGTACCGTGACCCGATGTGATTGTATGAGGTACTGTAACCCGATGAGATTGCATGGGGTACTGTAACCCGATGTGATTGTATGGGGTACCGTAACCCGATGTGATTGTATGGGTACTGTAACCCGATGTGATTGTATGAGGTACTATAACCCGATCTGATTGCACGGGGTACTGTAACCCGATGTGATTGTATGGGGTACTGTAACCCGATGCGATTGTATGGAGTACTGTAACCCGATGTGATTGTATGGCGCACTGTAACCCGATGTGATTGCATGGAGGTACTGTAACCCGATGTGGTTGTATGGGGTACTGTAACCCGATGTGATTGTATGGGGTACTGTAACCCGATGTGATTGTATGGGAGTACCGTAACCCGGTGTGATTGCATGGGGTACTGTAACCCGATGTGATTGCATGGGGTACTGTAACCCGATGTGATTGTATGAGGTACCGTAACCCGATGTGATTGTATGGTAGTACCGTAACCCGATGTGATTGTATGGGGTACTGTAACCCGATGTGATTGTATGGAGTACTGTAACCCGATGTGATTGTATGGCGCACTGTAACCCGATGTGATTGTGTGGGGCACTGCAACCCGATGTGATTGTATGGGGGGTACTGTAACCCGATGTGATTGTATGGAGTACTGTAACCCGATGTGACTGTATGGGGTACTGTTACCCTATGTGATTTTATGGGGTACCGTAACCCGATGTGATTGTATCGGGTACCGTAACCCGATATGATTGTATGAGGTACTGTAACCCGATGCGATTGCATGGCGTACTGTAACCCGATGTGTTGGCATGGGGTACTGTAACCCGATGTGATTGTATGAGGGGGGGTACTGTAATCCGATGTGATTGTATGCAGGACTGTATCTCGATTTGAATACATGGGGTACCGTAAAGCGATGAGGTTGTATGGGGTACTGTAACCCGATGTGATTGTATGCGATACTGTAACCCGATGTGATTGTATGGGGTACCGTAACCCGATATGATTGTATGAGGTACTGTAACCCGATGTGACTGTATGGGGTACTGTGACCCGATGTGTTTACATGAGGTGCTGTTACTCCGATGTGATTGCATGGGGTACAGTACCCCGATATGATTGCATGAGGTACTGTAAACCGTTGTGAATACATGGAGTACTGTAACCCGATGTGACTGTATGGGGTACTGTTACCCTATGTGATTGTATGGGGTACCGTAACTCGATGTGATTGTATGGGGTACCGTAACCCGATATGATTGTATGAGGTACTGTAACCCGATGCGATTGCATGGCGTACTGTAACCCGATGTGTTGGCATGGGGTACTGTAACCCGATGTGATTGTATGAGGGGGGGTGGTACAGTAATCCGATGTGATTGTATGCAGGACTGTATCTCGATGTGAATACATGGGGTACCGTAAAGCGATGAGGTTGTATGGGGTACTGTAACCCGATGTGATTGTATGGGGTACTGTAACCCGATATGATTGTATGAGGTACTGTAACCCGATGCGATTGCATGGCGTACTGTAGCCCAATGTGTTGGCATGGGGCACTGTAACCCGATATGATTGCATGAGGTGTTGTTACCCGATGTGATTGCATAGGGTACTGTAACCCAGTGTGATTGTATGGGGGTACTGTAATCCGATGTGACTGTATGGGGTACTGTGACCCGATGTGTTTACATGACGTGCTGTTACCCGATGTGATTGCATGGGGTACTGTACCCCGATATGATTGCATGAGGTACTGTAAACTGTTGTGAATACATGGGGTACCGTAACGCGATGTGATTGTATGGGGTACTGTAACCCGATGTGATTGTATGGGGTACTGTAACCCGATGTGATTGTATGGGGTACCGTAACTCGATGTGATTGTATGGGGTACTGTAACCCGATGTGATTGCATGGGGTACTGTAACCCGATGTGATTGCGTCGGGTACTGTAACTCGATGTGATTGTATGGGAGTACCGTAACCCGGTGTGATTGCATGGGGTACTGTAAACCGATGTGATTGCATGGGGTACTGTAACCCGATGTGATTGTATGAGGTACCGTAATCCGATGTGATTGTATGGGGTACTGTACCCCGATATGATTGCATGAGGTACTGTAACCCGTTGTGAATACATGGGGTACCGTAACGCGATGAGATTGTATGGGGTACTGTAACCCGATGTGATTGTATGCGTGACTGTATCTCGATGTGATTGCATGGGGTACCGTAACCCGATGTGATTGTATGGGGTACTGTACCCCGATATGATTGCATGAGGTACTGTAACCCGTTGTAAATACATGGGGTACCGTAACTCGATGTGATTGCATGGGGTACTGTAACCCGGTGTGATTGTATGGGGTACCGTAACCCGATGTGATTGTATGGTGTACTGTAACCCGATGTGATTGTATGGGGTACCGTAACCCGATGTGATTGTATGGGGTACTGTAACCCGATGTGATTGCATGGGGTACTGTAACCCGATGTGATTGCATGGGGTACTGTAACCCGATGTGATTGTATGGGAGTACCGTAACCCGGTGTGATTGTATGGTAGTACCGTAACCCGATGTGATTGTATGGGGTACCGTAACCCGATGTGATTGTATGGGTACTGTAACCCGACGTGATTGTATGAGGTACTGTAACCCGATGTGATTGCATGGGGTACTGTAACCCGATGGGATTGTATGGGGTACTGTAACCCGATGTGATTGTATGGCGCACTGTAATCCGATGTGATTGCATGGAGGAACTGTAACCCGATGTGATTGTATGGGGTACTATAACCCGATGTGATTGTATGCGGGACTGTAACTCGATGTGATTGCATGGGGTACGGTAACCCGATGTGATTGTAATGGGTACTGTAACCCGATGTGATTGCATATGGTACTGTAACCCGATGTGATTGCATGGGGTGTTACCCGATGTGTTTGCATGGGGTGCTGTTACCCGATGTGATTGCATGTGGTACTGTAACCCGATGTGATTGTATGGGTTACTGTAACCCGATGTGATTGCATGGGGTGTGCGTGCACCAATGTTTCAACAATCCATGTTTGGATCATCCATGTTTTTTTGGATCATCCACGTTTTTTTGGAGAAACCAAAGATTTGGGTGAGCCAAAGATAATAGGTGTATAGGTCTTATTTACAACCAGTTTGACCGTAGCCCCATGATTTCTTTTTATTCATATAGAAACATGTCCTTCAGTTCGGATTTGCCTTGCATTTATTTATGAGCGGAATTACTATGCTTCCATATGGTGGACACTTGCTGGAGTGCATAAAGCTATATGGGATGGCTGTAGTTGAATACTGTTGTAACTCAATGACATCTTGGGTTACGTCACTCACATCTGTTATGTCCAGCTGTAGTTGAATAGTATAACCCGATGTGATTGCATGGGGTGTTCATGCACTATTATTAGACAAACTGTGGCTGTAGTCGAGTGCTGTAATCCGATGTGGTTGCTGGATGTGTTCATGCACTACTGCTAGGCGAAGGGTGAGTGCGGTCGAATACTGTAAACCGATGCGATTGCATGGCGTACTGTTACACGATGTGTTGGCATGGGGTACTGTAACCCGATATGATTGCATGGGGTGCTGTTACCCGATGTGAATACATGGGGTACCGTAACCCGATGTGATTGTATGCGGTACTGTAACCCGATGTGATTGTAGGCGGTACTGTAACCCGATGTGATTGCATACGGTACTGTAACCCGTTGTGATTGCATGGGGTGCTGTTACCCGATGTGATTGTATGGGGTACTGCAACCCGATGTGATAGCATGGGGTGTGCGTGCACTACTGTTTCAACAATCCATGTTTTCTTGGATGAATCCATGTTTTCTTGGATGATCCACGTTTTCTTGGATAAGCCAAAGATTTCTTGGGTGAGCCAAAGATAATAGGTATATAGATCTTATTTACAACCAGTTTGACCGTAGCCCCATGCTTTCTTGGAGTACACTTTACAGTGTTTCAAGTATTTCAGAGAGCCAAAGCAGAAGACTGAAGTCAAGACACTGAACCATTATCATCAGTGGAATCTGTTGGAGCGATATGCAAGAGGTGAGAAAATTGACGACGTCTGGCGAGTAAAAAAAACCTCATATGACTCTATAGGAAAGCATCCCTCGACACTTAACACTCTGACACGAGAATACGGTGAATTCTCGGACGTAGCCTTAGTATCGCAGCCGCGCTTTTATTGCAGCTGCTCATGTGGAGATTATGAAGCATCCACACGGCCCCCAGCAGCGCCTTAAGTGGAATTAGATACGCTAGCTCGTGAGCTGTGATGGCAAATCAGCTCAAACAACTCATCTGATGTTAATGGATGAGCATCGTGGACATCAGCTGGAGTAAACGCCTCAACATGTGGTAAATCTGGTAAATGCAAGAATACCCAGAAAAACTAACCTGTAATGCCCGACGTCGTAGCCTGCGGGTAATCTGTAGTCCTTTGCAATATTTCAGCATCCCTCAGATGTCTGCCACGTCCCCGAAGCCTTCTGTTATGGGGCGTGGGCTTGTCTGTTTTACCAGTCCCAGAAATTATCTGAATTCACTCTCTTATACACTCCAGCACACTATCGTCAAACTCAATATACCTTGAAAATACCAAAACCGTACTACTGCTAACACTACTTGGAGAATCGGCACAATTACCATATATTTGCAACAGATGTTTAATGTAATTTTACACAATGATACAATTTATCCAAGATACACTTAAACTTTTATCTGAAATAAAATACGAACACCCGGTTCAGAGAGTAGCATAATCAAAACAACGGCTGCCCCCGTGCAGAGAAGAATAAAACTATGTATCTCTTATCATCAATAACTACTGGAATACATCCAACCAGTTTGTCACGTCATGAATTACAGAGGTAGTACATTCACTTCCCTTATATGTGTTGTAATTTTACTTGTATATGGCGAGATTCTGCTGGTGGACGTTGCGTCCCCGAGGCCCGCCCCCTGTACAGACCTTTTTGGTCTTTGGTATATGTTGGCATTTGTGGGAAGTTGATGCTGGGTCGACATCGGGCCTTACAGACTAGTCTTTTGTGTTGAATGCCGTCATTTTCATCTGACGACGATAGAGCTCACCAATCTCCAGTGCACGAGTTGTTACAGCGAAACAGCTCACCAATTACCAATATACGAGTTGTCAGAACATTTCCATCATGGCTCTGTAGATTTGTATCTAATACCGCTTATGCCGGTGCTAGGGGCCGTGTGGTCATATCGTCCAAGTTGCCACATGAACAAGTACAATAAAGGCGTACCTGAGATACAACACATATCACGAATCGTTAGATTCTTGGTATGTGCTTTAGAATAGGTTAACCGGAAGACTGTACTCTGAAGACATGTGGCTCTGTCAGTATGTGGACACCTCTCCCCACTTCCCTTATATGTGTTGTAATTTTCACCTGTATATGGCGAGATTCTGCTGGTAGACGTTGCGTCCCCGAGGCCCGTCCCCTGTACAGACCGTTTTGGTCTTTGATATATGTTGGCATTTGCGGGAAGTTGATGCTGGATCGACATCGGGCCTTACAGACTAGTCTTTTGTGTTAAATGCCCTCATTTTCATCTGACGACGATACAGCTCACCAATCGCCAGTGTACGAGTTGTCACAGCGGAACAGCTCACCAATTACCAATATACGAGTTGTCAGAGCATTTCCATCATGGCTCTGTAGATTTGTATCTAATACCGCTTATGCCGGTGCTTGGGGCCGTGTGGTCATATCATCCAAGTTGCCACATGAACAGGTACAATAAAAGCGTACCTGAGATACAACACATATCACGAATCGTTAGATTCTTGATATGTGCTTTAGAATAGGTTAACCGGAAGACTATACTGTGAAGTCATGTGGCTTTGTCAGTATGTCGGCACCTCTTCCCACTTACCATATATGCGTTGTAATTCATTAATTAACGATCAACAGCTTAATTCCGTCGTTGTAAAATCTGGCCCATGTCCTCATGGAGCGGGTTCAGTGTCTTGAATGTGTGATCTGATACGATGGCTGCAGTGTTAATATGGCCATTTTTGTTTTCGCATGCTCCATCATCGATCGAGGAGTTCAGCTGGTACACGACCCAGCACGGTGGCAACGAAAGGCGATAAGATGAATCAAGAATCCCACCTTTCTGTAAGGTTTGCCGTTCTTGCGGGTCTCGTTTTTGTATCAGGGTCCTGAGACATTTCTCGGTGTTCTGAGCTGGAGTCAGCGGAACATTTGCTCCATCCGCAGTTGTGTGGACGAAATCAGGCGGGTTCTCTTCAGTACCCGGAGTTTGGGCGCATGCTTGCTTACTCGTGTCTACGTGATGCTCAAATAAGTTCCGTGTCCTTGACCTCTCACTTTTCAGGCTTTCTCTCCTTCCTGGAGACCGCCTGATGATAGTGTGGTTCAAATATACCCGTGGGCTTCAGACACGTCACTAGAGAGAGAAAGAGGAAGGAAATCAGCCAATTGCGTATTCCACATTGTTGTTACCTTCTTCTTCACAGCTTACTCAAGCTGAGGGATCAGTTTAGGCAGTGTGGATATAACACTCATGTATCTCATCTCTACCCCTTTGAGGTCCGTTCAACAATTTCGACTATTGGATATTTCCGGGACCCGGATCCGCAGCTAGAGATTGTTGGATATGGCTTTCTTCAGATCGATAAGCATATACCCGTACTGCGGGGTCGTCCCATCTTTTCAAGGCTTCCCGAGCAAACCGGGTGTGCCCAGGATTCATTTGTCTTGCCATGTACCTCAGCTGAGCGGTATCTCAGCGGTTCATAAACACCACCATGTAATGAGCCTTGAAATGATGTTCCGATGCTCCTTGGTTTAACTAAGCAAATTCTTTTCTCAGCGCATCTCCGAGTCTTTCACTGCAAAATGGGTGCACCCAGAGTATATTTGTCTCCCTGGATTGAACAGTTGAAATGGTCATTCTCATGAATGCTGGTGGACGGTTAGTCCCCGAGGTCCGCCCTCTGTACATGTCATTTGACAAATATATGTACGTTTATGGTCTTGGTGGGAAATTCTATTCTAGTCTGAAGGTGATGTGATGAGTCATATTCTTGCTTTTTAGTCTCCTGACGTCGTCAACCAGACGTGTGCCACAATGGGTATCGTCGCATACGACGTCTGCCATTCTGCGTAACACTACACAACCTAACGATAGGTGGAGTACTAATGCTGCCAGTGTGTCGGATGAGCCTCTGGATGAGGTGCGTCTTGCCTGAACCTGACGGCCGTTCAGTGTGGCAGTTGGAGGCATTGTTGCCAGCAGAGGTCCATGGATGGGATTGTATCCTTAACTCACTCCCGTAAATCTAGTACTGTCCCGAGAGTAGCTCAGGAGGATTCGCCGGTGGTGGGTTGGGTCTACTTCGGGGAGAGGGCGTTTGTGGAGTGAAAGTCGGCCGTAACGTGATAGGCTGGGTCGATATCTGTTCTGTTGGGATAGGTTGTGCCGTGCTTGGCTGGGTCGGTTGTGGGAGCGTCTGTACCCCGTGAGGTCTATGGGTCGGTGTAGGATGGGCGGTCGGCCGATTCGTGACCGGGCCAGTGCGTGTGGTAGTGCTGTCCTCGAATACCATTTTACCTGCCGTCATGGTCGGAAAGTTTGTCGCCCTATGTCGGTTGAATAAAGCGATAACGTCCGCCACGACGCGGAAGACAGCCCCAGACAACACACGCCCAGAAGGGCTATGACAGTGATCTCAGTATCCACCCTATTAGTCCTTTTCGTGTTTGTAGTTTCATCGGCAGTCGTACTCGGCCCAGTTTTTCGAACTTGCCCTTCACTGCCCCTGTCCGGATATGGTCGACACGCTGGAATTTATTGACGTGGGACTTGCAAGGGTTGATTGGGGTACAAGACGGCTAGGACCTTGGCTTCGTGCGCTTGTTGACTTTTATGGGCCCTCTGGATACTGTGGTATTAAGTCTGATAGTACCCATCCACGAGTTGCGAGAGCACATCGATGTACCCCTCTGTTTTACATCAGTCCTTTGAAGGTGCGATTGGACATTTATACGTCCTTTAGAAAATTGTACGTGCAAAAAAAAAAACACCCTATGGGTTTTCAGAAACAGTTGGAAGACTTTGTGAGGAATCCTGTCCCTTCATCGTTTTGTAAGTGCAACTATTTGCGCCCGGTCTTGAACATCAGATTTTCTTTCGGTTCCGTCCGAATGGGCAGGAAATAGGCATACTACGACTGGATATCGATGCATATCAAAATATACCGGTTTCCATAATTATGTTAGCAAACACACTCATGTCGCCCAAGCCGGCTTGTCATTGGGTCTCAAAGCCTCCGACGATGATCTATCAGCGATATATTTTACGAACATCATGATCTCTTCCCGGCATTATTGAAAACTGTTGACCTCTTCTCTGTTGCAGGAAACTAGCCTATGTTTTTTGTTGTTTGGTGTTATTGCTGTTATATGGAATAGGTCTTTGAATTATAGACGCGGAGATTCGTTAATGGACGACGGCTTGTAAGATATCAGCATCTTTTGATAATTAAGTTTCTACAAGTTATTGATGGAATATTAAATATTGCATAGTCTTGATGTCATATATGATGCCTGCCTGTATGGGTTTATAACGTTGCATATTATAGCTATGGCGGGTCGTAATACCCCGGTAAATGTTTTGATTTGTTTGACACTCCAGTGTCCTATTTGCATCGTTAAAAATATGGAGGGATGTTTTTGACCCAATTCACAAGTCTGTGTTTCCCAGTTCTCATCATTTAACATGCTGTGAGTGTACTTGATACTCCCGTAATGTTTTCTTTTGTGTTTACGAAATTGCATGTTCATGATTTGAAATGTCCAAACAGTACTGAAAAATATGTTGTTGTATCGGTCAGTCGATGGTATAACTATACAGCCTGATTTACCTAGAGCAGACAATTTTGGAACTCCGTCTCGAGGAAATGTATCAGAAACTTTAGGTCTAAATTTAACGTTTAGGGGCTGTCTTTGTTTGTCATTTGGCCATCGTCTGTACCACCTTTGATGTCAGAAGTCTGGAATAAAATCTTCAACTTCGTAACAACTTGATGACGACTTTCTTGATGGAGTTTCTTGAGGCAAAAGATACAGGGCTATGAACTTCTTTCAGACTGCTGTAAAGACCCAGCAGCGAACTCGCAAGCTAGTTCTGGGTACATGTAAAGTTGCCCGGTCGCCCTAACCAAGCCAGGCTATCATCTTACCGGCACGAAAGCCCGGGTTAGAACTATAATATCAACATCTTGACGACCAAAAAGTTTACATTGGCGCCCGATGGGGGACTTCTGAGGAATTCTACCATAGCCAAGACGAAGACGACAGAGAAACGCCATCTGGCATTCGACGACAGCTGCCTACTTAATCAGGGACAATGGAGAGTCCAGTAAAACTCCAGGAGTTAAAGGCCATCGCCGAGGGAGTGACAGGCCTTGTAGAATCAGTCCGGAGGGATTTGAATGTGAAGGAAAATCGACGTTTGGAACGCGAGCGTGTAAAGGACCATATTTCGGCTATTCAGAAATGTGACGGTGTGTCTCCGAAAGAAGTGCGCGAGTGGGCAGATGATGTGACACTAGCCATCACAGCATTAAATGGAGTTACAGGCGCCGCAGCACAGATCGCTGCTTGGACGTCTGTGGGACCCCTACATCGCGAGATTGAGCATTTCCTGGCAGGTAAAAACAGGGAGACTACGACATGGGCGGAGATTCGTACGCACGTGACCACGCAGTTCGTGAGGACGAAAGGTTAAAAGGTGAGTT